>JAIQCU010000471.1:0-47205 GCA_022114935.1 Leptestheria dahalacensis | reverse complement strand
CTGAATTAAATTATAGCTACGTAAGTACTGTACTGTGGTGCAGAAAAGAAAGCAATGGAGACAAACTATTCCTTGGTGAGGGTAGTACTATGTTTTATCATGTTAGTCAACCTACGAACGCAATGCGTTCCATTTCAAAACAAACTACTTACAAATGATAGTCAACCTATAAGCGCAATGCGTTCCATGTCCAGTCAAGATTGCGTATAATGTTAGTCAACCTATGAAAGCAATGCGTTCCGTGTCCAGTTAAGTTATTTTATAATGTTAGTGAACCTATGAACGCAATGCTTTCCATTTCAAAACAAACTACCTAAAAATGATAGTCAACCTGTGAACGGTATGCGTTCCATGTCAAGTCAAGCTATAGTTTATAATGTTAGTCAACCTATGAACGCAATGCGTTCCATTTCAAATCAAGCTACTTAAAAATGATAGTCAACCTATGAACGCAATCCGTTCCATGTCCAGTCAAATTAGTTTATAATGTTAGTCAACCTATGAATGTAATGCGTTCCATGTCAAATCAAGCTACTTAATAATAATAATAATAATAACAAGAACGCACGTGGTCACGTGTCTCTGTACGGGAGCGCGTTCAACTACGATTGATTTTATAAATACGACTACTTCTGTATTTTATAATTAGGCCATATGCGACCTCGGAATTAATCTTGCTTGTGGTCAAAAGACGTTTCTTACGCGAATAATTTAAATTTCTACTTTTTTGTTGTTTATTTCGGCTTAACTTTTGCAAAAAAAAACGCCTGAAACTGTCAGTTCATTCTAGGGGGAAAACAGTTTTTGGACTTAAGCTCCCTTATTTATGAAGACATTTTAACGAATAAAAATCATTCCATTTTTCTTACTATAACAAACATTCTGGAAAAAGAAAACTTAGAAACGGTTCATAAACAGCTGAGATAATGAAGAAAAACCGCTAAACTTTTCAATTATCTTTTATTGCCATTGCGCTTTTTGAGAGGGATAGAATCTTCAAAATGTACCAATCTTTATATTTTCAGAAATCGCTACCTTTGAACTACTACTGCTTTTAAGACGATGTTTCTACCTTGAACGGTTTAGATACTAAACGAGTTTGAAGAGTTTATCAACTTTTTTGTCCGCCGCCAGTTGAAAATAGCGTGCGCTGAGTATACTCGCCCCCGTACTTTTTTGTAGTTTTCAGCAAGACGGAAGCACGGCTTCGCCGAGCTTTGGATTCACGGTAGTTCTTTTTTAACGGTTTAGCCAAATACGTAATGACTTACTATAAAGCTGCATTTATGAGTGGAAAGAAATCTTTGGGTTCCTACACGCCAAGCATGTATTAACTGGACAGGATAAATGCTAAACAAGGTCAATCTTCGAAATGCTCCCATATGCCCCACCAAAAAAAAATTGGGCCATTGGCGTGGGCTGTCATCAGAATAGAGCGCCGGTGGGTGTACACACACGCACACCTAGGACAGGGCTAGGGCAGGGCTTATATACCTAGTCTAGGGTACACAGGCTGATAAGGAACTAGGACGTACCGACCGATAAGCTAGGGTTAGTTACCCCAAGCTAATCGTTTGGTCAATGTTGGTTAGTCTAGCCGGCAGGTCGATAAAGCTGATAAGAATCATCACATATGTCCCTCCTTACCAAAGCTCGGCCCCGAGCTTACTCCAGAAGTAAAGAGACACAGTGTGAGAGGCACTGTCAAGTGAACGTCCAAAAAGAAGTGTTGGGTTATGGAGCACGGCGTGAATGGTTTTCCTTCCCTTTCTGGGGGAGACGAGACAATGTCCAGCCTCCTTGGTTTATAGGCGGCAGGTCGGCAAGTGATCGCTGCGTTGTGTGGTTTGGTGGAGGCAAATGGGACACATCAACACAACATAACAGTAAAAACTACGATTTGAAATTAAGGGGATGAGAAAAAATATCACTGAAGTACTACGGTACTGAAAAAAACACGCAATATACTAATGACACGAAGAGTAGAACAAAACAGTATTGAAATGGCAATGAGAATAGATTAATGCTCGAGGTGTGTTTTTTTGTCTTAGGTTTATAGTACCGTAGCGGATAAAAGAATTGGTAGGGAATTGAATTTGTATACTCATGGTTGAAAATTCGGCTTTGTTATTGTGTCTGGCTTGTGTCTCGTCGGTGTCGTATGTATCCTCGTCGTCCGATTGACTGCGTTAGCTATGGTCGCTAGGCTCTGGCTCGATGTAGAAAAGCCAGTTTATCAACAGGTATAGGTTGATCGTGGTACAATATGTGCCGTTGTAGAGACGATACAGAGAATCGGAATGTCGGATCGTTGAGTGTTATTGGCCAAGGTCCAAGTAAGGTCGGAATTGTTTCGTCAGGGTTTTGTAGTCTGGAAGAGACAGGTTGGGAAGGAAAATTAAGTCGGCGTACCAAGTTAGGTAGTCGTATAGCCATGACGGTGGCTCGTCCATGATGCCTATCTTTGGTTTGATGCCTTGGAAGTTAGGTAGTCTATTTCCAACACGTTCCTTCATACTCGTTGTCACGTCTGGACGAAGACATTGAGGGAACTTTCCATCGATGCCCCTGGTGTACCGGAATTCTTCTATGAAGTGGCTTAGTGTGGTGGTGCGCGTACCGGGTAATTGATACTCGTTGCCCTTCTTTTGGGTAATAGGTACCCTCTGGCGATTCCACACAAAACTTCGTAGTCGTTCTCCGTGAAGTTGACGTACGCGGCGAGGTCCTGGACTGTTTGGTAGAAACTGAATGATACAAAGCTTGTAGTGGCGGCCATCGTTGTTTGCAGGATGTAGTTTTCTTCTGGTACGGCTGACTGTGAATAGTCCTGACTTGCTCAGGCTTTTATATCGAAGAGTTGTTCTTCAGTCAGTGAAAGTCATAAGTCGTTTGTATAGATGAAATGTTATCAGGCGTTGTTTGTGTTGCTAGCTGGGTCCAGATGGGTGTTAGGGGTATTGGCACGTTTAGGGTTGTGTTTTAGGTTCTGGTTACTTTGCAACCGTCGTCCCAGACGTAATATCCAGCTGTTTCCGAAAATCTCGGGAAATTATGGTAATGATTGTGGTTTCTCTCGTCGATTGTAACGGCAGTTGGTTACTGAATGTACTTCTGTCGTCATCCAATGGGGTCCCTAGTCTAGACCTCCGTCGGGGTCTTTATCGTAGCTGTATCCGTTTCTGGTTGTCTCCATTGGCTGGTTGTTACATAGTTTGCTGTTTATCATAGTCCAACAAACCTTCGCAGTCACATCATTGGTTGAAATCCAGCTAGTAGTGTCTGTCGCATAGAAGAAGAAAGTGTCGATCTTCTTTTCATTTGTCCATTGCATACAAGAGTATCCAGGAAACGACGTCGCTGGTTTTGATTTGGTCAGTAAGGTATAAGATGCGCGTTTTGGTGGAGATAGATTTAGGTGACGGGGTCCGCATATAGCTGGTTTGTTGAAATTTAAAAAGCCAATTGTTTGAGGTTTGCTGCAGTCGTTTACGGTGATCTCTAAGGTGAGGGTGCTGCCGATTGGTATTAGAAGTAGGAGCGGAAGCATACTAGAAATAGTTTGGGTATTAGGGTTTTTAAGTCAGAAATCTTTCGGAATAGTAATCTTACTGGGTTTTAATTTAAGCTGGTGACTTAAGGGTTTCTGTAGAAGTGGAAGGGTTGGTCAAAAGACGGTGGGATTTAGGTGGTTTTGTAGATATATGCTGGGTGGTTGAAAAAGGGTTGCTTTGTTCGTCTGGGACACGAATAGAGTTTTCGTTAGTCTGCTTACATGGCTTCTCGTGGTCGACTGTGGGTTGTTCGTTGTCGTTTTATTCATCAGTGTTTGGGGTTCTCGGTCGATAAAGTTTTAGGCGGTTGGAGTGCACAACTTCTTCGATTTGGCTATCTGCTTCACGAATGGCATACGTTATATCGTTGAAATTTCTTGTTACTGCGTATGGTCCGGTCCAGCGAACTGCAAACTTCTTGAGGTTAGTTCTGGAATCCTTTTTAAGTGCGAAATCGCCTGGTTGAAAAACTTGTTTACGAACTTGTCTGTCGTAGTATGCTTTTTGCCTTTTCTGTGATTTGTTAAGTGCATCGAAGGCCATTCCCTTTGCTAAATTCCATTTTTCTTTGAAGATATTACTTTCATCCTCAACTAGGCGATATCTTGTCGGTGGTAGTAAATCTGCAGGTTCCATCGGTCGCTTCCGCACAAAAGGTAGAATGGTGTCTCGTTCGTGCTAGAATGTACACTCGTATTATGTGCGTACGCTATGTAATCCAGGTATTGATCCCAAGTGGCAGGGTCTTGCTGTACATACTTTGCAAGTGAGTCAAATTAGAGTGCCATTGTTCTTTCGCATAACCCATCAGTTTGCGGTTGATATGCTGTCGTTCTTAGTTGTGTAACGTTAAGAATGGAACATAATTCTAGTAGTAAGGTCGAGACAAAATTTTGTCCTCTGTCGGTCAAAAGCTGTATCGGGCATCCGTATCGTAAATTAATTTTGCTGACGAATGCTTTTGCTATCGTTTTGGCAGTTTGGTCCGGTAATGGGATTGTTTCTACCCATCTCGTTGAATACTCCGATATAACTAGTATGCACTGGTTTCCATTAAGTGACTCAACGCAAGGTCCAACGATATCCATGGCTACTCGTTGGAACAGAAACGTAGTTGCTGGTAGTGACTGTAGTGGTGCAACTTTTGTTTGTACCGTTTTCCTCTTCGCACAAATTAAATAGCTGGTTACGTAATCGTGGATGTCTTTGTTCATTTTTGGCCAATAAAACTTGCTGTTAATTCTTGTGAGTGTCTTGTGAACTCCAAGGTGTCCACTCAGTTTGCGATCATGATACCTCTGAAGGACTCCTGGAACAAGACATCGTGGTACGACGATCTTGTCGACATCGATTGAGTACGACATCGATTCAGTACGACATCTTGAGTACACAGCAGGTCGTCAAGACGTTGGAACTTTCCTTGTTCCCCTCTGCATGCATACAGAACTGATTCTCCTCCTGCGCGCTTCTAAACTCACAGGTCGAAACATTGTAAACAGTGGAATCTCTTTTACCTCGCGAATCCCGTTATAGCGACACGGTTCCGCCAGGTGAACTTCTGGATCGCTGCTGATGTGACTCTCCTGATGACTGACGTCGTAGCTGCTTGATCCAGACGTTCTGTAAGTGTTTATCGCTCCTGGGTCATTTATGTGGTATTCAGGCCTTACACGCTCATCCTCCCCTCGACGCCCAGTGACCAAGTTCACCGGATAGCCTGGTGGATTTGCTATCCCTAAAGAGTATGAGCTGTCCGGCCGGGCATGAGTAGTAATCGGTGTCCGGCGGAGGCAGTCGGCATTGCCGTTTTGCTAGCGGGGCGATAACTGATCTCGAAATCATACTCCTGAAGAAGTAATGCCCAACAACTGGGACGTCCATTATTGCTTTGGGATTTCCGGAGCCATTCTAAAGGCTTATGATCAGTCACAATCTTAAACTTTCGTCCAAAATGAACCTGTAGAAGGTACGGATTCCAAATGCAATTGCGTAAGCCTCCTTCTCAATCGTTGGCTATTTACTCTCATGTTCAAGTAGGTGCTTGAATGCGTATGCAGTCAGACTTCTTGTTCGTTGTTTGTTATGGGATCCCGTTGAATTTGTAATAGTACACATCCAATTCCCCATCCGCTAGCATCCGTATGAATTATGAAATCTTTCGTGAAATCAGGGAATTGCAAATTGGTTTCGATACTAGCCGGTCCTTGAGCGTGGCTGTTTTTCCTCGAGTCCCCATTTCCATGCTTTATCCTTTTTGGTCAGACTTGTCAGCGGGTGAGCATTCTCAGCGTAATTCCTGGTAAAGCGCCTATAAAAAGCCTGTCAATCCGAGGAATGCACGGAGCTGCTCTAAGCTGGCCGGTGCCTTCAACGGCTTGAGTCTTAGAAGGATCAGGTGATACGCCTTTCTGGCTGACAATGTGTCCAAGATATTTCACCGAGGTTTGTGCAAAGACGTATTTACTTAATTTCATTTTCCATCCTGCGTTTTCTGAGAATTGGAAAACTTTTCGTATCTGTTCAGGATGTTCGTCAAATGTTCTTGAGAACATGGATAACGTCATCTAGATATGCTAGCGCAAATTTATTTTGAACGTCACGAAGGACGGTGCTCATCAAACGCTGGAAAGTTGCGGGAGCGTTTGTGAGTCCAAAAGGCATCCTGTTGAATTCGTACAGTCCGAATTCTGAAGTCATGGCTGTCTTATTCTTGTTTTCTTCTGTGATCTCTATCTGGAAGTATCCGGAATGGTGATCAAGAGTCGTAAAAAATCTACTTCCGTGTAAATGATCTAACGTTGCATCAATCCGTGGCAACGGAAAGCGATCTTTCCGTGTTGCGGCGTTCAGCTTTCTAAAGTCGATATACAATCTTATCTGCCCATCCTTTTTCTTGACTGGAACAATTGGTGCTTCGTAAGGACTGTTGCTTGGTCAAATAATACCATTGTGCAGCATGTCGTCAGTTTGCTGTTGATGGCTGGTTTCATGGTGACTGGTAGACGATAAGGTTGCAAATGTATAAGGGCTCCAGTAGTTAAGATCCGATGTTTTATTACGGATGTACTCCCAAGATCTGATACTGAATTAGCAAAAAGGTTAGTTTTTGCGAAGAAGTGCTATGAGTTGAGCTTGTTCGACTGGCTCCATGGTAACAGGTAGGTTTGGCCAATTAATAGTGCTTGGATCTTGAGTAGCCACTGTGGCCACAATGCTCCGTGGTTTTCAATTCACTGGATAAGTTAGTTTCCTTTTTTTCCATCCAATGAAAAACTATGTTGTCCGAGGAAGTCCAGTCCAAGGATACACTTTTCCGTCAGCTTAGGAACCACATAAAACGGGTGACAAAATTCGTCGCTGCCGTTTACTGTACCGGGTACCTCGTGTTTTCCAAGTTAAATTGTGTTAGTTTCGTAATTCTGGACAGGAGCGTTTCCTGTGTCCAGGTAGTTGGCAATTGTAGCACACTTGCTGATCGCCTTGGTCTGCTGCTGGGATGTTGGATGCTGTTCCTACAAGGATCGCGGTCGCGGCTCCTGTTTCGGCTGTCGTTGCGGTAATAGGTATTGTTGCGGTAGCTATTTTGGTAGCGTCCTCGAGAAGATGATCGGTTGCGGTAAGAAGAAAAACCACGACGGTGTTCCCTAAAGTGGCTTCTTGACCAACGTCCTACATCTCGGGAATAGCCACGGTATCTTTCACGGGAGTGAAAGTGATATCAGTTGCTTCGGCGATCTCGATTGCGGCTGTTACTGCGAGAATCCTGAATATGTGTGCGATATGGTAATCGTCCCCTGCAAATGCGATGTTCTTTGCCTGTGAACCAGAGGCATGGTTATTGCGTTATTGTAGACTTGCATGTTAAGTTTAGCTAGTTGTTCGCGCAAATCCTGGATTTCGGATTCGTAATCCGAATTGGAAAGATTTGTAACTTGTGCGGCACAGTGTTGTTTTCTACGGATCCAAGTTTCTGCTTTCTTAGCTGCTTCTAAAATCGTTTCGAAGTTAGAGGCTGGGTCAATTGTACGTAGAGCGTCGGCTTTGTTTGCTCTTACGCCTTTCAGGAAAACAGAAGTTTTCAGAGCATCTTTCAGTTTCGTTACTTCTGGGTCGTCGCTGTTGGCTGGGTCTTCTCCATAACCTTTTTCGTACAGTTCGTTGATTCTGCTTGCAAAATCGGTGATCTTTTGACTTGCTGATTGGACTAACGTGTCCAGCTGTCGTTGTGATTTTCTGTTGATAGTTCATCTGCAATCATGACAGCAGGCCCTTTTTCCAACGCTTGAAGGTCTTGCGTTCGTTCTCTCTAACTCGTTCCCATTGTTGGTTCCATCTAAGAGCTTCTTTCCCTAGTCGTTCAGAAAGGAATCGAAGTTTCTTGTCGTCGTCCCAGTTGGCACCAGCTGCAATTCTTTCTGCAGAGTCTAACCATTCTTCAGCGGTGGCATCGGACGAAGAACCTTTGAAGTTTGGGATTTAGGGCTTTTATTTGTTGTGCTGCTAGTTCGGTGAACCCACGGGTAAATGCAGAGGCGAAATTGGAGTCTGCCATTGCTGCGGTTGGAAAAGTAGTTCGGTTGAAAGTACTGCTGCGATCTGCCACGAAGCTTGCAAGCTGGCTGTGTGAAGGTGGACGTCGCGGCTGCTGCGCTTGTTTCAAGAGTTCGCAGTTTGGTTCTTAGTTCGTTGATTTCCCGATCTCGCTCGGAACTCTGATTTTGCGCTGCTGTGCCTTATTCTGCGATGTAAGCTTGAAATTCTTGTTCTCGTTGCTGTTGCTGTCCTCGCGGGGCTGCTATGACTTTCTCGGCTTCGGTAGCTTGTAGCTTTGTGGTAGCTGAATCTTGCCGGAGCATAGGTGGAGACTCTCCTTTGCTTTTGCCAAGTCGGTTGTCGCGTCGTTCTGGACTTGTCTTAGGTTCTGAAGGGTTTCTTGGCAACGTTAATTTAGTTCTTGTAGTTCAAGCTGCTTCGCGTTTAAGTCTAATGCTTGGCGGTTACGCTCTTCAGCATAATTTTGTTCTTTCTGATTTAACAACTGGTTGCTACGCTGGATTAAACTGACCTTTTCCTTCTGCAAGTGATCTATTTGTTCTTGTGATTTGTTAACCTCACTGCTAGCTTGTGAGCGAATACGACTGTTAATCTCGGTCTCGGTGGATAAGGCGGCCTGCAACTCGCTAACT
This sequence comes from Leptestheria dahalacensis, assembly GCA_022114935.1. Lineage (NCBI taxonomy): Eukaryota > Metazoa > Arthropoda > Branchiopoda > Diplostraca > Leptestheriidae > Leptestheria > Leptestheria dahalacensis. Next base: position 38,465 of record JAIQCU010000471.1, on the reverse strand, counting down.
CCATCTCTTGCGCTCCGAAGATCCGCTTCTTTTGAGGCTACTACACTAGTCGCTGCTCTTTCCAATTCGGCCGAAGAATTATCTTTTGCTGTTAGGAACTGTTGCACATATTGGATTGCGGTTTGAGCTGCTAATGCACGTTCCACTGAAGTTTTCTGTTGTTTTTCAAGTTGTTTAGTATGCCCTGCGTTTTGCTTTCTTAGTTCTTCCTCTACTTTTTCTAGCTGATCGATCGCAGTGGTGTGTTTCTTGGACTACTTCTTTACTTCTTGCTTCAAATCGCGTATCAACCCCTGTTTTTCTACTTTGTCGCCAACTCCGCGTGCGATTTCGTCACTAAGCTCTTGAATTAAGCTTTTGTTCTTCGTTAATTCACGTTCTGCTGCGCTAACATCACGCTCGATATTACGTCGGCGAAGGTCAAAGCGTAAGCCTACTTTCGATGCCAGGCTAATCTCTTGGGGGAAGCTACTCTAAGTGGTGAGCTTAGCCTACGCTTAGGTAAGTATCTATTCGCGGGTGGAGGTTGTGAAGAAGCACGGAAAACGGTTAGACTTTTGGTTTCAGGTGGGCTAGTATAAGACGGAGGTGAGTTTACAACGGAAACAAGGGATGTGGATCGTGTCAAGGGTAGTGATGGATAAAGGGATAAACTATTGGTAGGTTGGTCTGAAGGAAACTCCTCCAGACACCATGAGATAACATTATTCATAATACTGGAAAGGATTTCCTGGTTCGGTAACCGAAAAGGATTGAGAAGCTTTGAAATTTTGAATCCAAAACCTGGACACGGCACCAAATGTGACGGTTCTAAAATACACGTCACCTTCCAGGTATTATAGTTAAATGATTTAGACTTGTTATTCCATAGACGCTTGTATTACTACAATACAAGATTACTACAAAGTAAGACTTGCACGAAGGTTGACTGTTATGCGTGGACTATCGTCAGAATATAGCGCCGCTGGGTGTACACACACGCACACACACCTAGGACAGGGCTAGAGCAGGGCTGATATACCTAGTCTAGGGTACACAGGGTGATAAGGAACTAGGACATACCGACACTGACCGATAAGCTAGGGTTAGTTACCCCAAGCTAATCGCTAGGTCAATATTGGTTAGTCTAGTCGGCAGGTCGATAAAGATAATAAGAATCATCAAACTGCCTGAACGTAATCTGAACGATGATCGGACCTGACGTTGACTGGACGTTAGCTATCTATCAACGTATTTCGATTAACAATATTATTCGCGCTGCTGTAAAAATAAAAAACATCACTGAATCGCAGTTTTGCATATCAGTATCGTAATTTACCTTCAAATCGCCGACTGGACGTTAAGTCCACCACAATATATCTTGAAAGGAGCCAAAAGAAAAGGTTAATTGCTCGGAAACTTAGGTTAAAACTCCTTGAACTTATCCCGAACCATCGACGTTGACTGCACGTTAACTACTAACGTAAATCGACGTTGACTTGACGTTAACACGAACGTCTCTCGAAAAAAACGACGTTCACCGTGAGAGGTACGCACGTCCGATGACTGCCAACAACCTTTTATTAACAACACGAACAAAACAATGTGACAAAGACCAATTCTGCACAAGCTACTTAAGTATTAATTATTAACCTTGCCTTCGATAAAATTCAAGGTACGGGCGTGTGTGTAAGTAGAGTGACGAACTTCCAAACGACGTACGAACCTTTTACAGGGGAAAAACAAGTACAATTTCGGGCTTAGTTACGATAAGGCTTTATTATTAAACTTACCTCCGACTAATTTTAAGTAGTGAATCGAACAGTTTACTTACCCCGCAAAATATGTCAACAACTACTACCTAGACGACTGACCAGCTTCGACTGGCTAGCTGGCTAGTTTCAAAAAGGAACCGTTGACCTTTCGTTGTATATTGCCTGGGGTGCCAGAAAAAAATTCGCCACTTTGACTGCATAGGATTCGCTATTGTGAATCCAAAAAGTAGAAAAAAACTCCTGCATGCGGCGAGATTAAATCATGTTATCGTAACTTCTAAAGACTTTTCAGTCTACTTCTAAACATTACAAGTACCTAAGAAGTGCAACAATGAGAATGGGAAGGGTGTGCTTTTTGACCGAGTATCCCACCAACTAGTGATTTATTTTAGGAAAGCCCGATTACACCGGCTGAAACCATGAAAGACCTCATATCGCCTGACCTTTTGAAGTCTGTAAGGGAGAAGTCAAGTTTGTATAAAATGTCTGTATAATCAGCTGTTCTAGACAATGAGGTATTTGTGAGAATGTTCAAAAATTTTCTCGCCTGTGGCGTCCAAATTCGTTTCTGAACTCACAATCCACATTGTACCGCTTTGGTGGGGCGCAGAAGTAACGGATACCGACGTTTTTTTACTCAGAGACGTCAGCTTAGATTCCATTTACTACGGCTGACCTACCCATGCCAGTTGGACATCTCAAAAAGGATCTCGGAACGGCGTAATATGTACAGAACGAAGTTCCTACATATCACGGGATGGGTGGGTGGGTACTAGTCGGGTGGGTACGCCTCAGAGACCTGGGTGGGGATGGGCACCTCTGTGTGAATGAATTTACTAATAATAAAGTAATCAATAAATAATTAATAGATTATAAATAAGATTTAAAATATTGATTCAACGACAATTGATCTGACTATACACCTATTTGAATTCGAATTAATTGAATTAACTGAATAAGATATGAAACATTAAGTAACCATTTCTGAATATCACTACACCACCACTAGATGGCAACAAGTTATGCAGACAAACAACTGCTATGCCAGTTGCCAAAGGCCAAAAAACACCAAGTTCAACACGTGGGTTGCAGGAGTTGCATTGCAAGTGAAAACTGGTGCAATACTCCATGAGAAGTTTCTTACATGGCGGTTTTCCGCAAAAATGGACGACCACGAATTTGACGAGAATCTGTCGTTTGGCTGTCTTCCCAGAGAAATCATCATTGAAATATTTAGCTATTTAACAACAGATGAAAAGAAAACATGCGCGCTGGTATACCATATATATATATATTTCATATACACGTCTATATATATATGAAATTTTGATATTATCACTATCATCATCATTAAAACTAATTACTAGAGTTATTTTTTTACAAATGTATTATTTTGAAACATAGGTCTGCAAATACTGGCGAGATGTCTGCTACTCGAAAACCCTGTGGCGAGATGTCACCCCTGTTATCACTCTTACGACAGGTGCCCGTGTTCTGGAGAGTTTGGCGAATCGTGGTGTCGACAGTATTCGGGTGTCTGAGGTGAACGGCCGTGACATCTCAGGCATGGCCTCCCGTCTTCCCGAGCTGGTTTCGATGACCATTGAAGATCCATTCAAGTTTACTGCAGGTTCCTGCGAGATGGCGTCCCTCATGCTCCTTCATGTTCGTGTACCATCCGGAGTTGGAGATTCACTGCTGAGTTCACTGTTTGCTGCCGCGCCTAGCTTATGCCATCTCAGTCTCGCGTGCTGCGGTCTCTCTGATGAATCGGTTCGCCTTATCGCTACGAAACTCCCAAAGTTGGAGACACTGGTATTGAACAACAATCAAAATTTGACTGACAGGGCTGTTGGCTACATTACAGGTAACATATTGAAAGCCATATTTTTTTCGCGCCCGTTGTCAACCCAGTTAAAATGTTAACTTCTGTTTTTAATTAGGTGCTGCCTGCAAGCCGGGTTTACGAGATCTGGAGAAACTGGATCTTTCATACTGCAAGAGACTGACAACACATAGTATTCAACTGATATCGAACCATTTAAAAAACTTGCGGTCATTGGATGTTTCCGATATCATTGACAGCTTTTGGAGGGATGGCTTTCCACTGCTCCCTCCATTGGCCGCTTCTTTACAGAAACTGTGGGTTCCTTCGTGTCGGGACGAATCCGTTGAACACCTGGTTCAGCTTTCTTCGCTCAAGTCTCTCTCCGTCTGCGGGATTCTGGACCTTTCTGAACGAGGCGCGAGCCAGCTGGCTTTGATGAAGTCCCTAGTTAACCTGACCGCAGGAATAGCAGGGAGCATCACTGACAGCTGCATGGCTCAGTTGGCCAAGATACCGTCCCTGCGCAGACTGTCGATGAGTTTTTGCGACAACATAAGCCGGGTGGGCTACTCGTACTTCACTGGAGACAGAGCCGCTCTGACCCACCTCGACGTCTCCATGTGTTTCCTGGACGACGGAGTTGTTGTTGAGATCGGGAAGATTAAAACATTGCGAAGCCTGAGTCTCGGTTTCTGTTACCCACTGGAAGACGGCGACATCGACTATTTGACCAAATCCTTACCTCGTCTGGAAGTGCTGGAACTGAACGGGTCGGATGACTTGACCGACAAGTGTCTTGTTTACATTGGCCAGAATCTTATTAAGCTGAGAACGCTCGACGTAAGCGATTGTCAGCATGTCTCGGAACTGGCTGTCCGAGAACTGGCTGTCCGAGAACTGGCTCGCAGATTCCCGCTGGCACAAATTGAGGTGAATCTCGAGGAAATGGAATTGGATCAAAATGAAAATACTGAGAGTCACTTCGAAGAATAGCGCATCCCTTTCAACGTTTTTCCCTCGTTCTCGAAACAAATCATTCCCAAGGAGTTTAAAATCTCTTCAAGTCAATGTGATGTTTCCGTTAATAAACGATTGTTAATGCTGAATTGAATTTCAATCGACGGTTTTTTCTTCAAGTGTTTGTGTATTCGCGTTTATTAATCCGCTGGCTGGACTGAAAAAGACAGTATTCAAGCAAAATTAGGCAAAGAGTGTGTGTTTTTTTTGTTTTCCTCTCTGAGGGGCAATTCATTGCAAAGAAAATTTATTAAAAAGCACAGCAACGAAGTTAATGGATGGCGGGTCTCCCTCGTGGATTGTGAGGTTTGAGTTGAGGATTTGCTTTACTCCCTCATGGATTCCTCCGTGGGTTGCGCTGCCTGGGGTGCTCCGCCCACGTCGTCCTTCTTCTTCTTCGAGCCGGATACGATGTCGTCAATGCGCAGCAGCAAAATGGCCGTCTATACAAAAAAAAACAAGAGTTCAATAGTTGATTCGGATTTGATGGTAAAAGCAATAGAAGCAAATCAATTTGCATGATCTTGTTTTATAAGGTCACTTGAAGGTGGTAAATCATTTTTAATTTTTAAATATTTTAACAAATTTACGTTACTGCGGTTAGTGTTTCCAACTGACATTACGTCTAGTTGAACCAAACAGTTGATTCCAGCAGTTTTATTCCTTGCTTTTCATTATGGATTTAAAAAAAAATTATATAATTTTCAAAAAATTTAACACAGTATTTATATTTCATATTGTTATGATAAACTAATCATTATTAAGGTGAAACAGCAACGAATGTCGCTCTTATAGACCACGAAAACAAACCTCAATCGACGTTTTGAGAACTTGCAGTTTCACCGACAGCGGGTCCCAAATACCGAGATCCTGCATGTCGACAACCACTCCCGTCTCGCCATTGATACCCCAGGTGGTACCGCCGGTAGCGTGCTTAGCGCGCAGGGCGGTCAGCGTACGAATGACGGTAGCGCCGCAGTTCTGGGCCAGAGTGCGGGGTATCACCTCCAGGGCCTGGGCGATGGCCCGGTACGGCCACTGGACAACACCGACCAGAGATTTCCCTTTCTCTGTGAGGGCGTGAGCCAGAGCCATTTCCGCGGCACCTCCTCCGGGCACCAGACGCGGCTCGAGGAGAACATTGCGCGCCACGTGCATGGCGTCCTGCAGGTTGCGCTCCACCTCGTTGAGGATGTCCTTGGAAGCGCCACGCAGGAGAACCGTGCAGGCTTTAGGGTCCTCGCAGTCAACGACGAAGCAGAAGTATTCGTCGCCGATCTTCTTGATCTCGAAAAGACCGGCTCTGGTACCGACGTCCTCCTCGCGGAGCTCATCCGTGCGGTTGACGATGGTGGCACCGCAGGCGCGGGCGATGCGGTTGTTGTCCGACTTGCGGACTCGGCGGATAGCAGTAATTCCAGCCTAGATATAAAAACAAGACAAATCGCTTTAACCCTTTGTTCATTAAGACACACTATTTCGGTTTCCTTAAAACGGATCTCGTACAAAGGATATACACAGCTATTTCTAAATTACAGTAGAACGAGGGTTTCCATGTAAACCTTTATACTAAATTATGAACTCGAGGTTGACATCAATAAAAAGAAAGGTAGATATCGATAACTGGGAAATACTCCATGTCTTTATGAAACGGGATAATTCTGTATATAATTGCAATATTAATGTACAATAATATTACTTTGGATATAATAATACTGATTTAACAAGATTTAATTATATAAGCAATCACCTTGACGAGATAGTGCTGAGCCAGGTCAGAGACTCCCTTCTCGGTGAAAACTACATCGGGCTTGACACGGATGATATCGTCGCACATTTTCTGCACGTACTCTTCTTCGAGCTCCAAGAGGCGGGTGAAGTCCTCCTCTTTCATGATTTCAATGTTCGTCTACAGGAGAAAAAATTAAACCTAGTTAATTCAACTAGTTAGTTTAACTACTGTTACCCGTGTTATGTTTTAATTGAACTGAAGTAATAAGTAAGAGATCGCATATGTTACTGCCATTTTAAAATCCTCATGAATTATTAATTAAAAGAGAACATTTAAAATTAAGACTTGTATATTATAGTAAGCGAACCTGGCTTTCTCCCTTCTTGTATTCGAGATTGCAGTCTAGCAAGACGATGCGTGGTTTCTCAATACGCCTGCGCATCTTTTGGTGAGTGACGTCCTTGTTGACCATGACTCCGCGCAGCACGCATGACTCTTCCATCATACCACCAGGAATCTTAACAAGAAATCAACACATTAGTTGCATTAGGTTAAAAAGAACACATTTGTGCAATATAAATATACCTTTTCAATCTTGGCATAACGTTTAATGTCAATCTCCCTGCGACCGTTGTCATCGACGACCACCGTCGAAACTGCGTCGATAGCAATCTGACAGGCCAGATCCATCCACCGGTTCACTACTTTGGTTCCCAGGCAGGATTGAATGATTTTCACTAGCTGCGCTTTGTCGTTGACGTCAACAGGAACGCTGAGAGAAACACGCATGTAGAATCAGTACGTTTGGCGGGAACAACTTCCCGTGACTGAGAATCGCTGAACCACAAGCAAGTAATACCTGATCTGATCCTTGAGGAGATTGATAGAATCTTCAAGTGCCTGGCGGTACGCTGAGATGATCAGGGTAGGGTGCATCTGCTGCTCGAGAAACTGTTCAGAAACGGCCAGAACCTCTCCCGCGAGGACGATAACGGAAGTTGTGCCATCACCAACCTAGAAAGTACCACGTTTAATATGTTGATGCAAGACGAGAAAGAACAGGACAGAAAGAACCTCCTCATCCTGGGTGCGGGCGATTTCAATCATCGACTTGGCGGCCGGGTGCTGGACCGTGATTTCACGCAGAATGGCATTACCGTCGTTGGTGATGACAATGCCACCCATGGGGTCCATCAGCATTTTCAACATGGCGCGGGGTCCCAGACATGTTCGGATGACATCAGCGACAGTCTGTGTGAAAAGTTGCGAGTGAAATCAACTTTAATTTCGATATTCAAAGCTTAAAGGGAAGTTAAACTTAAACATATAAGGTTAACCTAAAAGTAAAACGACCAAGTCCCGTTACGAAGAAACAGCTCGACAACTAACGTGTCCCGCATTTCTGTGTCACACCGAGTATCACGGCACTGACATCATGTCATCAATATATCAATACAGTTTCTTAATACCGATGACTAATTTCTTATCGATATCGGAAATCCTCATCAATCTGATACGTCAAGGTCAAAAGGCATCGATACTTCGAGACTTTGACATCGATATATCGGACAATCCGCGGTAGTGAATTCCTTTTCGGAGTTTTAAACAGTAAAGCAGAGAAGCTTATTTGGTGAATTTCACATGCAACACACCTTGCCGGCTGAAATGTTTTCGAGCTGAACCTTCTTGCCGCTCTCCCGCTTGATATTCTGACCTGAAACGCATTGAAAACATTAACATGGTAATCACCAAACTTAAAATTTACTATATCTACTTAAAACGATGATGGGTGCGCCTCCGGGTCCGTACATTTTACTGGTAAATGTGACTGGTTCTGGCTTTTTCTGTCACGCTGAAGACGAGTAGAGTTGAGTGCAGGCGAGCACGAGACAATCTGACACGCCGCGGCGTTGCCAGATTTTCAGTAACTACATATGCGAGATGGATCAGTTAAATAAAATAAAGTATACCTGTAATCTGTTTGTATCTTCTTTGATTATTGTAGAATAAATTTAATTTTTTAATGCTATGATTTAACACTCCTTTTAAAAATGAATTTATAAATAACCTTTTTGGAATGACAAATTTATAGCAAAATGTAATAGCATCAATCATTTGTTGATTAAGCTGTTTATTATCTTGTTTCCCCTGACGCGGGCTGAAATGCCATGAAATTGTACGCTAATCTCATTTCAATTTTTGTATCAGAAAAACAATAGGAATATGGTTTTTTAATCTTTTTTCCAAATGACCGCGCTTACATTAATTTGCGAACTTGTTAATTACGATATAGTGCGCAGTATGTATAGGCATAGTATTTTTTAAACACGTTTAAATGACTTAATTCAATACTATGATCATTACATCGGTTTAATAATCTTGTATTTATATTCCAAACGTGTTTGCAAATACATGTATAAATTTGACCCTAAATACAATAATTAAATTAAAAATTAAAGCTATTACGGTAATTCTAATATAGTAATACTATAGCGCTGTATAATCCAACTACGCTTTGTTTTGCCATCAAACTAACATTCACAATTGCTTCGTACGGCTTCAATTGAACACATAACGCACGATATAGCAGGTTTCATATAACCGGATTAATGCACTGATATCTTGTTAGAATCACAGCCTATATAAACCTATAGCCGCAGAGATTGAAGACAGATAGCGCAGAACCTTCAGAGGTTGGTGCTGTCCTCTAGTCAATAAAGGTAATGGCATTATCTAATTTAATACTAGTTACATTTTTCAGATTTTATCTTGAATGGTTGATAGGAACTGCTAATTAACCGGCCTTTGCCATTCCCGTTTCCATCACCGAGCGACGCTGCGTTTGAATCAAAAATGGCTCTTTTCGCGAATACCACTAGCGAGCTTCTCCCTGTCATGGAACACTACAAGTAATCTTAAACTGAATACTAACACTAATTAAGTTATCTTTGATACGATCTTAATTCTATTGATTATGACGTTGACTCAACATAATCTTGACAGTATCACTACACTTACAACAGTTCATTAAAATGATATTCGCAAATTGGAATGGAACGCTACAAGTATTTCAAAATAGATCTTCTCTTTAACAAAATCAGTTTATATCAGTTAATTAATGTTAATTAAAAGATGACGGAACCTTAAAGAACCCTTGGCGGATCTTAATGTTTGATAGACTGGAACGTCAGATGCTTGGCTGGAACACTCCGGCCGACTACATGACTTACGTCCACCAGCACTGGAGAAACTTCGAAACACCCAATCCGTTCGCGCACTACCTGCTGGGGGTCCTCTACATCGGATTCATGTTCTGTGCCCTCGCCGGAAATGGCGTCGTCATCTGGATCTTCTCCAGGTAATTCCAGAATGCATTTGAATGTAATCACGCCTATTACCATTTACGAGATTCACCAATGAATAATAGGCTTGTTGGATGTAAGAATTTGCTGATATCGATGTAGTCGATACAATCTACCGAACCGATAGGGATTTTGATATCGGTATCGATATCCTTATTGATGTTCGAAAATCCTTTTGTTACGATATACCGATTGAGATTTGCGATGTATATATCCGTATATCGGATATTCAAAATTCTTAATCGAAACTATATCGATACGCCATATCGTGACCAAAAAGTATCGATATATCGGACAACCATGTTATCGATGTTATATTTCAATAAGATTATACAATATCGATATCGATTTCCTTGTCGATATTCTAAGATCCTCATGGAGAACAAATATGAAACGACATATTGAACGATATCGATATTTAGAAACTTTGATACGACGAAATTGGACAACGCTTTAAAGTTAAAATCGATATTAACGATACCCTGTACTAATAAAGCTGTTAAATATCGATATTGATTTCCTTATCGATACTCAAAATCCTGATCGATTCATAGGATAACGAAACGACATATCAAGTCCAAGTTGTAACGTCATATTAACATTCTGATATCGATATTTCGGACAACCCAATAGAATCAATATCGATATCGATTTCCTCTTCAATATTCAAAGTTTTTACATCGAGGCCATAAAGTATCGTTATAAACGAATTTGGATATCGAAATGTCGGAGAACAGTATTGAATCGAATCGATATCGATATCGATTTCCTCTTCAATATTCGAAATTTTTATACATCGGGATCATTAAGTATCGAAATATTGAATAATCCCGATCAATAAGAATGTGAATTTAAGTGGAACATGTCTAATTATTCACAGTGCCAAGAGTTTGCAAACGCCATCCAACATGTTTGTCATCAACCTGGCCGTGCTGGATTTCATCATGATGATGAAGACGCCCGTGTTCATCTTCAATTCCTTCAATGAGGGTCCCATGTGGGGCAAACTGGGCTGCGACATCTTCGCTCTCATGGGTTCCTACTCGGGAATCGGCGGCGCCATGACTAACGCGGCCATCGCCTATGATCGCTACCGGTAATCGTCATCAAATTTGCTCTTATCACTTAAACTTTTACACGCATTAACTCGGCTCTCCAAGGTTTAGAAAAATAGTCATGATCATATTGTCCTAATATCTAATCAAGTATAATAACATAACATATTGTGATAATACTTTATTCAGTTAAGTATTATTACACTGCGATGTGAGATATATCACATTTAACGACGATTAAAGGACCATAGCGCGCCCGTTCGACGGGAAACTATCCCGCGGTAAGGTCCTGCTCATCTGCGCTGGAATCTGGCTGTGGGCTACTCCATTCTCCCTCATGCCGCTTTTCCAGATCTGGGGACGCTTCGTTCCAGGTGAATTATATCCTACCCCATAGTTCCATGGATTGTTATTCAGTACTAATATTATCGCCTAATACTATATTACGTAACCCAATTACATTTATTCGACTAATTTCCATAAATTTACTATATAATTGAATATTACATCATTATGTTAATTATTTATTAGTTAACTAATTGATTATTACATTTGTGGTGAGAAAAATAAACTAATTTTTATGAATATACATAATTGTAATAAGGATATATCAATATATAATTAATTTAAAAATTCTAAATTATACATTTGATCATAATGATATAAAATATTAAATTTAATTTCAGTAGAATAAATTATCTTTTGATATAACGTCCAATTGCAGAGGGCTTCCTGACGACCTGCTCCTTTGACTACATGACGGAGGACACCTCGACGCGGACTTTCGTCGGGACGATCTTCTTCTATTCCTACGTGATCCCGCTGTGCCTGATCATCTACTACTATTCGCAGATCGTCACGCATGTCCGTCAACACGAAAGGACACTTCGTGATCAGGTACAGCGTAATGTCGATTATGATAAGTAACATGCAAATTAACTTAAATTCCTTATTGATAAACATGGGAGTGATCGGGTGCAATTTGAGTTCATTGACAGCCCAACTTAAAATATATTTACAATGAATCATTACAATAATAATTATTTACAAATATTACTTATTCGTTCAACTTGCACCAAAACGGAGATTGTTTACTTGAATATGGAAAATGGGATCCGCTGGTTATATGTGAATTCTAGGCCAAGCGTATGAACGTCGAAACACTCCGCAGCGGAAACCGCGATCAAAACGACAAGTCGGTCGAGGTTCGCATCGCCAAAGTAGCCATTGGTCTCTCGCTGATGTTTGTCCTCGCCTGGACGCCGTATGCTCTAGTCGCCCTGATCGCCGCCTTCGGAAATCGGTATATCATGTTACAGTCACCCAGTTCGATATACTTGTAGTTAATTATTATTACTTTGTTAATTGTACATACGTTCGTATTAGCCCTTTTTCTTGCAAATTCCCACGAGCGATTTCACGGATCATTCTTCCTTGTTTACAGCGCTGTGCTGACCCCGTTGGTGTCGATGCTACCGGCTTGTTTCTGCAAGGCTGTGGCCTGCGTCGATCCTTGGATCTACGCCATTAACCATCCTCGTTACCGGTAATATAACGTCTCTATTAAACAAGAATAAGAATGACAAAAACAATCTGTCCATCAGCCTGGAGCTGCAGAAGAGACTGCCCTGGTTCTGCATCCACGAGCCGGAAGTCAGCAGCGAGGATACCCAATCAGCTACCATGACTGAAAAGAGCGCCGTCACTCAGACGTAGACGTTTTTCTTGTCCAGAACCTTGCTGTAACTGTCCAAAGACAAGACGACCGTAGACGTTGATTACCCCCTGTTGAACCTGAAATACAACCCAGCATTCAGAAAATCCAAAAAATACGCGACTCTTTCATCTACTCGCCACCTGTGAATTTACGTAATTAACCACAGATTAACTGAATGAACTAAAACCTTATCAAGAAACATAAGTATTATGTGTTTTTTTTAAAGACGTGAATACTTGTTGTTGAAACGGTCCAGTGTGAAATCGACCGTAGACGCTAATCAATCCCCTATAAAACGTAACCATAAACCTAACCGTTCTAGAAAGACGACTTTTTACAAATTACTCTAAACTTTAGTTACATGAATTTATTTGCTATATCCAACATGATTTACAGTCAATTTTAACAAAATTAACCCGTAAAAGTAAAATTTTTAAGTCATAAAAATACAATTCCCGGATTATATTGATGGCGATAACTTAATTGGAATTGGTTTGAGCGCCTTTCTCTTTGGACATAATTTTTAAGTAGTTGACTGGAACGAGTCCCCGCTGGGTTGAGTCGGTGGCGGCCAGAACCCAGCCCTGGACTCGGGGCTGCAGGTTTCTCGGAGCCAGTCGCAGCGTCTGTCCCGTTCTGACGCTCAGTTCGCCTTCCCGCGCCGCAGTGAAGTCGTACTCTGCCCGAGCGACATAGTGTTCGCCTTCCCCGTTGGCCCATCTCGTATCTGGCGGTTAACGAGCATTTTAATAAAGGTTTCATAACTTAAACGACCAGTTAACTAATATTTTTTTACTAAAACCTTTAATTTTACAATCTGAATACATTATAATAATTAATTTCAACAATGACTGATATAATCTTTTTAAATCTTATAAATTAATATAATGAACAGAGTACAACAGACATTCCATCTTATTGTTCAAATTTTAGATAGTGTAGTTTATTACTGCTGTACAAGAAGGGTTTACCTCCTTCGCTGTTAGCCTCAAGCGACGAAACAATCCTCCATATAAAGTAGGGGGCAGACACAATGATGGCCAGGAAGAGCGTAATCGGCCACGAAGACACTGGTTTCTTAATATCAGCTTCTGTTAAGGCCCCGACTTCATTCAGGGCCTGAGTCCATGCAGCCCTTGAAGGATTTACCTTCTTTAACCCTAAAATAAATTCTTACATTTGTTAACATCACATTTGTTAAAAAATCATAACAGAGATTAAAACATTATCTCTAATAAAGCATATTTCTAATAAGCTAGTTATCTGTAACCTACCTATAAGGTAAAGCAGTTTTTGAATTGCCCACTTGGCAGTCCTCACGATAGCCAACGCGGAAAACACTTTCGACAAATGGGTCCTGAGACGAGAGAACTGGTCGGCCATGCCCAGGACAGCCCGGAATGAGCTATAAACAGCGTGCAGCGTAGAATCAAGCATCATGCTGATGGACGAGAAGGCCTGGACGATAGATTCTATACTGGCGAATGCGTGTCTCGAACTCTCCTCGGCCGAAGCTATGAACCTGCTGTCCCCGGCAGGCATACCGAACCTGCCGTAGCCACCGTACGAGCCGTACCCCGATCCGTATCCGTAACCGTAGCTGCCGCCCATCCCGTGCGAATAAGGGCTTCCGTAAGAACCGTAACTGTTGTAGCCAGAGCTGTAGGGATAAGATGACGAATAACCTGGTCCTGATTACAAAGATATCGTTGAGAGAAACCATGGCACACCAAATAAAATATTTTAAAATTTTTTATTCGTACAGACATTTCAATGAGAAAACATCATCTTTAATATTTTATATTTTTCACCTGTAGTTCCAGTCGCTGTTATCCCTCCTGCACCGGTGGGCCGCGGTGGAATCGTAGGTGCAGACAAGTTGGGTCCCGCCGCAATCCCGCTGCCGATACCACTGTAAAACAAACGACACGATTTTATTCTAAATTACAAACGCTGTTAGGTGCTGGATGAAGAACGTGACCTGACCTGATATTTGGGGTAAACAAATTGGAAGACGTCACGTCCGAATTTGAAGCTCGCATGTTTACGTTTGCCCTCTCCCAGGGCTTCAAAGGCGCTGTCATGATACCCTTGCCCTTTTGTCTATTGAGTTATTTTTCTATATAAATAGTTAAGGATGATGTGAATCGCAAATTAATGCGGTCTGTTCGCGATGGTTGAAAAAATAACGCAGTGATAGTGATAACAAACAAAATCCGTTGGTTATCTGTAATTAGTGCGAGGTTCCCCCGCTAGATGACGCAAATCTAGCAATAAACAGAAGCCTTTCAAAACAATTTTGGTAGCTAGTTTAATTATGATTTCAGATTTTAGTTACAAGATTAATTATCTGTATTCACATTATTGTCTCAGATGTATCACAATAAAAGTTTTAATTAATTTCCTTTAAAAGCTGGTTTGATAACCGAATAAGACAAGTTAAAGTCAACTTGCTTGACTTTACTTAAAAAAAGACTTGTTAAAATGTAGACAAGTATTTATGCTTGGCCCCTGTGTTGAAAGCCAGACAATAGCATAGTTCAAATCATCTGTATTTCAAATTAGGAAAGCTATTAATACTTGAAAGATAATAATGTATCCATAACACAAAAGAGACGTAGGATTGGCGAGTTTTCAAAAGGAACGGAACATCAAAGACCTACATCGGGGTAGAGGACACGGAACAAAAAAAAGTCTTGTTATGAAAGAAAAGAAACGACAGAATCACACAGCAGGTTGTACGACTAACAAAGAAGTAGTTCAAGAGAGCGTCTTTCACTGCGGGGTAGCATCTCGGTCGAATGCACATACCGCTGTAATAATACTCGTGGCACAAATACAGAAGTGAACAAAACCAAACGAGGAAATTTAATTATTAAGGGGGAAAAGAGAATACAAGGGAAAAAGTTTAATAAGTTTTGGTGACTAGTTCCTCTTTTCATGTAGTATAGGTCACCACCTGTGTGGAGATGAATCGGGTGAGGTCCAAAGTCACGCAGCTTCACGACTCCGACTCGGTCCACGCCTGGCCGGCGAAATACACCTCCACTTGAGGGTGTTTGATTCGCACATTGTCGATCACGTCCAATAGGTTCTTGGCGTTCATGGCCAGGATATGGGCTGAAGACAGCATCCCCCTTTACACACAAAAAGCAACAACAAAAAATTAAACTGAACCAATAAGATCATACGTACCAACTGGCTTTATTAAATATTCCAATGACATAATCCATAATGATGTAAAATTAACCTTTATGAATGTTCCTTATGAATGATGTTGAATTCATAAAAAAAATATACTTTCGGTATTCGGCGTCCATCGTCGTGGAGCTATACTTGGCAGCAAGTTTCATGGCGCTGACTAATTCACTCATGTCCTTGCTGAGCACCTTGTGCGCCATTTCCACCTAGATACCAGACAATCCCCATTATAATAGACCTAGTATAGGCGATGGTAACAAATCTTTTACTTCTCGGTGTGCGACTGACGGAAACTTGGGGACAAGGAGATCGACGCTGGTCAGCAGGGTTCGCAATTCCAGTCCCACTTGGCGCACCAGGTCGACGTAATCGTTCTGCCTACTCTGTTGAACACCTAAACCGCTCAAAAAGTGATTCAATATTATAATACCGCAACAATAGATAAGGGAAAATGCAAGTAAACATCCATTGTTTATTAATTAATTGTATTACGTATATTTATATTACATAATCTTTTCAAAGTTGTTACCTTGAGACAAGGTCATGACAGCCTTGACAACCGCCGTGGTGGCATCGTAGACTTTGTCATGAGTCCGGTTCAGATTGGCAGTGGGCGTGGGCTCGACCTTCTTGACGACCACCGGTCGGTCCTCCACGTGACCGTAGCCGGATCCGGTGCTCATCGGGGTCGACGAGCGATCCTTGGTGGCGACGGCGCCCTCTATCGAGTCGGAATCCGACCGGTCTGAGAAACTGGCGCTGATGGATAGGCGGTTTCTCTGCAAACAAGTCGACAACAAAGAAAATCTCATGGTTAAATAAATTATGCCGAAATACTAATAATGAAAATACAACAGCAATTAAATACAATAATAATCAATCTAAAAGACGATAACAATAATAATAATAATAAATAATAACAATCAATATTTGGAGAGCTATTAGAACGCCACAGCCGGTATATGTAATATATAGTATACAATACTATGTCGTAGACTAAGACGATTGTTCGTAAATCTTAACACATCTGCGTAAACTAGCCTCGTAGTACTTAAGTCCTAGACAGATAGATAGATAGATAGTGTATTGTAGGTAGATAGATAAAGCCATATCAGATATAATGAAGATGATAAGAATGTTACCAAATGTCCCTCCTCTTCGGCCAGCCATCGACTGTCCTCTTCCGACTCCCTCTGCTGTTGCTTCAGCTTCCACTCCAAGACGCGTCGTTCCTCTTCCAACTTATTCTCCTGAATAGAAATTTTTTTTCCAAATTATTGTGCGGTTTTTTTAATAATGTCTCCAGATCGTAAAATAAGGGTTTCAAAAAAAAGGAAAAATAATACGTCTGAAGGAATATAAATCGCGCAATGCAAAATCCATGCAGATTTCAACTGAGTTCGAGGTTCCAGTCATGCAGAAACAAATGAAAACCAACAAAGAGGTCGGCAACTACTCAATCGGACTTGTACTTCCATCGTCAATTTCCTTAATCTTTTTTTTTTACATGACAATATGTGTTATGGTTTTTTTTTTTAATTATGGCTCTTATACTAAATCTATTTTATTATTATTATTATTATTATTCCTGATAGCTTAAAACCTTATTATATTATTTCAGTTAGACATCGATAATCAAGTGACAATCAATGCTTTTTTACATTCAATTCCCCTACTCATTTGTACAGTACCTCTGTATCTACTTATCTATCTATCTATCTATCTATCTATCTATCCATCCGTCTACCTATCTATCCGTCTATCTATCTAACTACCTATCTATAAACAATAAATATAAAAAAGTGATATAAACAACAACAAAAAAGAAGATAAGAATAGCGAAATAAAATCATTTGAAACGAGAAAAACGCCGATATTAATTAAATTAGATGTACATCCTATCTCAAAATTAATAAAACTTTGATATCCATAAGTAGCATTTGCCAAACCCCTTTGGAAAACACATGCTTTTGAAAAAGAAACCACGCCATGCATTAGCGCAAGTAACGGCCTCACGTGTTCCGCTTCCAGTCGGTTCTGCTCTGGCACCACGTTCGCATACTCTGGACTTTTCTTCTTCCCCTTAACTTTGGACCTGTGTTTAGGGGACGAGGGACTGAGCAAGGGGAAAGGTGGCGACGGGCAATGGGAATGAACCGAAGGAGGAGCAAACTCTACCGTGAACGTATTGAACACTGAAGCGGGAGTCGTGTAGGACCCAGCCCCGGCGCGGTTCTCGTTCTCACGCATCAACTGAGCCAGGATTTCGCTGTTGGGTGCTACGAGGTAAGTCGTAGGCGCCTGGGACGTTCGTGCAGCTGGCGTGCGACCCAGCGTAGACTGGAATTGATGTGCTGGAACTCGCGATGGCTTCGGAGGAGGAGGGGCCAGTTCCTCGGGATCATTGTAGCCTGGCGGATACAGAGAGAGAAAAAAAACAGCAAATTAATAAATAAACAAATAACTGAATGCTCGAAACGATAACAAGAATAACGTAATCAACCGAAATGGGAATTACGTGATCCTAGAGACCGCAAACTGGTGAATCGGCATAAGAGATTCGTATTCAGATAAAGGCAAAGCAAGATTAGAAGTTAATTCATTCAAAAAAAGCCAATTAAGTTATTCAATAAACATTAATGCCACTAATGTAATTAATGGGAAAATGGAATTTCAGCGCTAGTGGGAACAAAGAATGCAATACCCCACGACATGGCGTGAATCCGGCGGTTCTCCCTCCACATGGTTTCCTGACGGGCTTGCTTCTCGTCGTCCAAGATATTCCTGCACAAGCAAATTAAAAAATAAATAACTCGTAGCTTTCTAGTATTTTTTTTTAAAAAATTGTCCAAATATAACTTAATTAACTTTTTTCTCTCGAAAAGTTCATTAAAAAAATGGAAGAAAAATTTACCCAAGGGCCGTTTTGATTTCTTGAAAACTGGGACGATTCGACGGTTCGTAGGACCAGCAGCGCAGCATCAGCGTGTACAGGTGGGGCGGACAACCCGGCGGTAAGGGGAGCCGCTCGCCGTTTTCAATACGACCGATAACTTCGCTGTTTTTCACCCCTTGGAAGGGTTTCACGCCCAGCATCAGGATCTCCCACATGCAGACACCTGATAGATAGAATAGATACACAAGTTATCCGGATTAAAACCTGGTTATATTAATTAAAATTATTACATAACCTTCATTATAAACTTCTTTAAAATGCCGTATAAGAAATCACAGAGAGTTAACCTAATTTTTGATTATTATTAGCCTGAATAAACTTAATTATAGACCTAGCCTCAGTTATGTACATTACACGCAATAAACCTAATATTCTGAGAAAAAAAAACTACAGAAAACATTAACTTTAATTAAACTAATTACTTGGACGATTCAATCCTTACCATTATTTACTACAGGATAGACAACGAGGTCGACTGTTGATTAAATTCTATTCCTATTCCTTACTGTTACATTTCAGTTGAAATTTCCGGGCAAGGTCTATTTTGACTCTATTTATTTTAAAACCCTGTATATCAATTATCCACTGGGTAATCTAATCGATTCTATTAATCTCGAGTTTTTAAAATTAAAAACGTGGTTTAGTTACAGCGAGAAAATTCAGCAAAATGACGTTGACCTTATCTGACCTTTTCTAGCCATCAAACACAGCTGGGTTGGTACGGGAAAATAAACAGGAAGGTCTACGGAATAAACGTACCGAACATCCAGACATCGCTGGCGGTTGTAAAACGCCGGAAGTTGATGGATTCCGGAGCCATCCATTTGATGGGAAGCACACCTTTGGAGGCCTTGTAGTAGCTCTGATCTTCCACCCAGCGGCTGAGGCCAAAATCGGCCAGTTTGACGCATTCGTGCGATGAGACCAAGACGTTGCGGGCGGCAATATCTCTGTAATCAATATTTAAAAAATCACATTCAAATCTAAAACCTTAAAGTTGTTCTTACATTTATGTCATTGAGAGAATAATTTTCTTTAAAACTGTTTTGTAATTGCTTTATAAAGTTTAGTTTTCATTTTTCACAATATCATTCAAATGATGAAGAGGGAGGATTGAAGCTTTCGACTAGTCGACGGGTGAATAAGTGCAAACTTACCGGTGAACGAATTTCTTGGACTCCAGGTAGGACAATGCGGTGCTTAGTTGATGGGCATAGAGCACCAGGGTGGACAGATCGTGTTCCAGTCGCGTTTTGTTGTTCTGGAGAAAGGCGCGCATCTCGCCGTACAGCGCCAACTCCATGACGATCCACACGGGGGCCGTGGAACACACACCAATCAGTCGAATTATGTGTGGGTGATCAAACTGTTGCATCGTATCTGCAAACATTAATCAGTAATCACTTCATTACTCCCGTAAGGTTATGTTTAAATGAATTTACAAGCTTCTTCGAGAAATTTATCAGCCATGGCCTCGTCCTTGCACGTTTTGATGGCCACTGCGATCTGTCCCGCAGGATCGTCTTTGGTGCGGTAGACTCCTCGATGAACATCGCCGAACTGTCCCTCGCCAATGATTTCCGTCAGCTCCAGATGGGAACGTGGCAACTCGTAATTGCGACCTAAATGCCAAATTCTTTTCATTAACAAAGACACAAAGCAACAGGGATGATGGTAAACAAGAAAACAAACAAATATAGTTGAACCTTTCTAAAATACCTGCAATTTAACTTGCTTCTCATTTACCATTTTTCAATATTTTTTAAAATCCTGACTTAATTTTCACAATTCATTTAACCATTACTAATACAGAGGAGCGAATAATGAATAATAGTCAATACTAAACAGTCAATTGTAACATAATGCGGATAGTTTCAATAGACATTTTAAAAATAAAGGAAACCTGTGGGGGTCGAATAGTCGCCCTCTTCATCAGCGAGCTCAGCGTAGTCATCGTGACCGCCGTCGGGACTGGAGACTCGACGACGCGAGCCGAGGTTTCTCTGCCTGTCCGGTGTCACACTGCGACTGTTGGCCTTGGAGTGAGAACTGAGGCGAGAACCCGGACGAGAATTCTGTGTCGCATCTTATATTCGAAACAACCAATCAAAAGACGAGTTAATAAACAAGTGCAGATGTAACAAAAATACATAAATAAAATTATAACGTCATTACGCTCCTTAAGGAATTAAACATATTAGTTTTGTGAGAAAAAAAATTGTAAATTACCTTGCGGGTAGCACGGACATCCATAATATCTTATAGGAAATGCTTGCAAGACAATGGCAAAAATTGTAACTTGATGATTAGCTCATTACCAGTGATTGTGTAAGGATAATTTTACAGATAAATAGATAGACAGATAGGTAGATAGACAAATAGATAGTTAAAGTAGGTCGGTAGGCAGGAAGGTAGATTAGATAAAAACATCATATAGTTAAAAATATCAACCCGACAAATGACTGAAACTGAAATACGATTACGCGTACAACCAGACGAGTTTTACGTTTGGTTAATTTAGTGAAATTAGTTAATTGCACTTATTTTATTAACCGACGATAAGACGCTTAAGTCATATTCTACCTCGCCTGGTCCATAAGGAGGAGGTGGTCCCATTGACGAGTCGGCAATATCTGTCGATTAAATCACCGATGCTCTCGGCCACATCGATACTAGAGCAGGTGATCAGCAGCGGCTCGGCTGTGGCGGCCACCTTGATCTGCACCACGGCTTTTGGATGGCTTTCGCAATCGGAGGAGAACGTCTCGACGTTCTGCACGTGACTGAAGTCTGCTGCCAACACGGGCTAGAAAGAATTTCACATCAACTTGCAGTTGAATTTCATATTTGAACTATTTAGTATCATTTATGATAATCAACACCATATTACATTAATGTGCCGTTCGACACTTGAAACTTAATGTGCAACGTCAGATTATAGGATTCATACAATTAATTCCTGTGAATGACTCACCAGGTTAATAGTTTCGAAATAAAATAAACTAAACGTTTCTGTATTTTTTGTAGATTCAATAAATAACAAGTGCTAACATGAAATAATACAAATAAGATACAATTATCTATCCATCTATCTACCCATCTATTGCATCTATCTATCTATTTACACAACTATCCACTTACCCATCTATATTAAAATCAATATATCAAATATGTGTATTTCTTAGAATCTTGCTAATAATAAATATGGTAGGTACACACCAATTAATAAAGTACGGATTACAACGGACTGGCAACATTACCTGATTGCCCTGACTGATGTACGAAATGCCAACATCGTGCCCAATCAGCAGAGTCACCGGAATGGACCACGAATTCTGTTTTAAAATGAATAAATCATGAGTAAACCAAGATTGTAATTCTTGGAGGGTGTCAATAGTAGAAAGAGAATGTAACACTCAGAACAAATAAAAATACAAATACAAATACCAAGTAGAAATAAGTTAAGAGTACAACACAAAATAAAGTAAATAACTGAAGCGACGAACCGAATCAAAATAAACAAACGTTGCGGCTCTTGTTTTTACATACCCCGAGACCGCAGGCAAACTTCTCGCGGTCGTATCTCCACACTGACCGCAACAATTCCAGAAATTTCAGCATGCACTCAGACTCGGCCATTCCCGCGTACTTTTTGAAATGTTGTTGCACCAGCTTCTTCAGATTCTGTACAAGATGAACACGCGTTAAAAAACCAGTGAACCAAAATATCCCTCC
The DNA here is from genome assembly GCA_022114935.1 of Leptestheria dahalacensis. Classification (NCBI taxonomy): domain Eukaryota; kingdom Metazoa; phylum Arthropoda; class Branchiopoda; order Diplostraca; family Leptestheriidae; genus Leptestheria; species Leptestheria dahalacensis. Next base: position 16,108 of record JAIQCU010000471.1, on the reverse strand, counting down.
TAACAGCAAACAAAAGAGCGCACGCCAATAACAAAGTTAAATTTTTTATTAACTGCAAAAAAAAAAAACACGTAAGTCTTCGCTTAGGATAATAACCTTTGGCTTTGTAGCGTTCAGAACCGAATGCGGCATAAGGTTCTTGAAACCTTCTTTCTCCAGGTAATCCATGTTGGACCTCTTCTCCAGGGCAGCTTGGGTCATGTCCTTGAAACAGCGCCTCATCTCCAGGCAGCAGAGCTGGACGGCCACTTCGACGTCGATGATGAGCGAAGGGTTTCTTAAGTAGTCTTCTCGCACCTGCCACAAATTAAAAATTAAAACTCAGTACAGTACAGATTAAAACCAGTTTTGTTAACTGAGATGAATATCGTTTTCAAATCCTCCGCCACAAAAAAATAAACAAATAAATAACAATGTAAATTAAAGCCGATATTGTAAATTACTTTAAACAAAATACAATAAAATATAATCTAATAAAATAAAATACAAAGTATTTTATCTTGTACATAAATTAGTATAAAATATTGAAGTGAATTATATAAGCACACCTGATCACAGTAAAAGCAAAAAGTCGCTTTGTCTTTGGCATAGAAATCGTGCAAGTCGCTGGGCACGCATCTGATCCTCAGCTCCAGGTGGCTATCCTCGGCCGTCAACGAGGCTCCAGTTTTCTCGTAGACGTGCCCAAGGGTTGCGTTCGAGTCCAGCCAGAATTCGTCGCGGTCGACTCTGGTCAAACGCAGCGCGTAGAGCGACTTGTACGCCAACGACCCGTTTCCCAATCGCGTTAAGGCGGTTGATATCATCTCCTGCAAATTAAAAACGAACAATGTACGTGTGCGTGTATAGGGTATTTGAGGTGTACAGTCTACGACGTGAAAAAAGGGGCACTGAATAAGATAAGGGCTTCAAGGTTTTTTGCTTGTATCTTTAAAAGTTACACCTCTATAACAATGAAAATTTACTTGAAATGTAACTTTATACACTAGAATCTAAGGTTAACATTTCAGACAATTTGAACAGATAGGTTTGCTGATATTGAATGTTGAAGTTTGGGGCGGAGCGCCGTTGAGAACCCTTTTTATATGTGGCAGACTGGTGCATGTACATTAGCTGTAACTGTCTGTCTACTGTAACGTAATGTATACGTATAAGTATATCTATATATGTAGCAGGAATGTGATTCCTTCTGAAAATTAGAATATTTAATCAAGTTGGGCTGGAACCGTAAACTGTCTGTCTAAGATTAGTTTTCTACTCAGCGAGGTGGAACGAGTGAAAATTACGTGGACTTGGGTGGTGCTGGCAGATTTTATCACACTGAACAGGTTTCCAGGTCTCCAGATCTTCAGAGTCAAATCAGTGGGCGTTGTATTTTCGCACGTTCCTATAAAAGGCAAACAATAACCGAACCATTAGGATATTTTCAGACGGGCCAGAAAGCCAGAAAATTAGTGACGTCAAGGACTCGACGCGGTTTTTTGCGTTAAATGACTCAACTCGACTCATTGATTTCCCAAGTTGACTAACTCAACTTCAGATTGTATTAGATTGATCGACTCAACTTGGTCTAGTTGATTCGACTCGACTCAACTCGACTTAACCCATGTGTCTTTTACTCCACTCAGCTGAAAAGACCGAGGCCGCGGTAACACTACAAAAAGTCAAGGTCGACTCACCTGTCATGTTGGCCGTACTTGTCGAGGAGCTCTTGGACAGAGACAGGAACCCGTCTTTGTGCATTTTCACCGTCGATCCCATCATCCTCTGCGGCAGCTCAGGTCCGGTGACTTTCGACCCGGTCTCGGCTGGGGTTCGGGTCAGAGGCTGCGCCACCTGTGCCGGTGAAACGCGTGCCTTTTGGCTGGAACTGACGCTAATACTCATTCCAGATATAGGTTGCCGCTGTTGCTGCTGCAAAAACGCCGCGCTGTCAGACATCACTCGCACCGGACGAACGTTGCTGAGCTCGCTAATACTGAAAAAAAAAAAACACAGACCACACTATGGAATTATTTACCAGGAAAACCTTAACTAACAAGAAATTAATACAATTAATATAAAAATAATTACGACCGTGTGTGTAGCAAACATTTCAAGTATTTTGGTATTAACTTACTTATTAATTTCTATATAAAGCCTAGTTAATTACAATAAAATATAATTACGAAAGTGTATTTAGCAAATAAGTTTTAGGTAATTTGCCTCTTAATCAAGAATCGTTGATTGGGGTATCACAAGACACGAGAGCTCTTAACTTAACGGAAAAAAAATAATTGAATAAAAGAAAATGACGAACAATGCACAGTAGCGTTGAATCGAACAGATTGGGTTCTTAACCCAAGATCGCTGATGTGCGTTAATCCATTACCTGGCGTAAAACCTTCTCTTCCATGTTTTGCCCAAGCCGCTAATCTGCTTCCAGTTAACATTAACCAACTGAGGTAGAACGTACACCTTACACGGTTCCGACTGGTGACTACACACCGAACTCGTGTCGGAATCATTCTCCACCAGGGGCCAGTTCTCGTAACAGTGACCGGAAACGCGTCTCTCCTCCGGATTGGTATCAATCCAGAGACGCGAATAATCGACGTAATCGACATTGCAGCAACTCCAGCGCTGACAGCTCTGGCTCAGCGAGTAATATCTACAGCGGTTCTTTGAACAAGTGCTCAGCGAGAGGCGCTCCTTCGACATGGCGCTCCTCAAGACTGAGGAGAAGTGTCGGACTTGAGCCAAGTTTGCATTTCACGCAACTACTCCCCCCCCCCTCCCCTACACTCTCTTTCTATCTCTCTCTCTCTCTTTTTCGCTCCTGGAGTTAAATCTGTCTTCGCATTGGAAAGATCTACTTCTAACCTTTATTTTTATTTTTTCTCCCTCTTTTCCGTCTTTTTTATCACTGTCTGCTTTATTCGGCCTCACCTTACCAATTTCGTTGGCCCAGCGGGAATTCTTGCGTCCCACAATGGGACAGTTGAAGGAAACCGAAAAGGGTTTCCAGAAAAAAAATTAAAATAATTCGAAACAAGTAAAAAAAAAATCCATAACAAATTTTCAACGATACGGGACCGAAAGAGAGCAATATGGCGCTTTATGTCCCTCACGTTTACGACGTTTACACAAGAATTGACCCAAATAGCCCCATATGCCCATGATGAGCCGGTGGAAAATATAAATAGTTCACACACAAACCGCCGCATACACGTCCAAGTAAAGTGGCTCTCATACTTGTTTACCCGTACCATTTCTTGATTATTTTCAGCTATAAATTATTAAGAAAACGTAACAGTACGTCAGTATTCAGTAGCAGTTTGGCTTTTTTAAGAGCCACCTTTGATACGTGTGCATGTCCGAGCTATGCTCTGAAAATAACTCGCTACAAAATAAACAGGCTTCGATTTTTTGACACATGGTTGGGATAAAAATAGCAACATTAACTGCCACCAAAGAAATGCCCAAACAATTGTCTCCCATGTTTGATACCCGGCCGGTCAAAACACGGCCCATCAAACGCAAACTACTCCGACGGACGTGGCGGGAAACAACAACACGCCTATCAACGCTGAACGAGACCGAGCAGCCGGGTACGGTTGCCGAGTTCCACTACACACCAGGCCGTTAACATCAATACTTAACCAATTAACATTGCTTCGACTCTAACTGGCTTACACTAATGCGAATTAGTATCAAATTCAGGTCTTGTAAACCACAGATACAAATCGACTTGTATAAAACGGATCACTTTACTTTGTCTTCATTAAGATTTACCTGGAAAGTCTTGAGAAGGGTGCGCGAACATGAAGGATTTATCGAATCTCCTTTGTATTTACATCAACTGCAGCAACTGAAACAGATTGAAATCGGCCGGATCGTGTGCGTTGCCCTCTCGGTTGAAACGAAACGTCAAAACCTCCCCGAAGATACTTATGCCGTCAAAGGTTACAGGGAATATTGGCCGCAAATCTCCGAGTCGAACAACAGCAACTACGGGCTACAAAAAGCCGTTTCTTACTCGGCACTACTGAACTTTTATTTGAAACTGAATTACGTACTCAGAAATCCTGCGTTTTTACTTATATATTACGAATAAACATACTTTAGTTTAATTAAACACTCAAAACTGAAATATAGCTTCCATTTACACTTTGAATAACTAGATATGAAAAATTGTCTATTTCAGTATTCGGTATAGGGTCATACCAAGTTGATTAGTTTTTTCCTCGTCCGACCGGCATCTTGCGTACACAATCAAAGTTACTTGCAGAAAACCAAGCTGTATTTTAAAGGGATAAGTTCAATACGATAGCACTGCATCAAGCGCCGGTGAATGGTGAATGGTAATGTAATGATTCCAACTGCATGTTGTTTACAAGGCGTTGGTCGCTGCTGCATAAGATCTTCGTGCGTCACTCTGTCCAGATCCTTGAAGGAGAGCCGTAAAAGGCAGTCTGCATTCATAGGCTTTTGCTTATTGGACAAATAAGACAATCAAAGATTATTCAAGGGGGGGGGGGTTGGCAACTGTCCGAAAGAAGGCTACAAAATTCTAATTCATAGACCTTCACCAAGTGGTATATGCAAAGCTTCATTTGATAAGGCCTCATGGTTTTCCTACAAGTCTTTCTACATTTCCCGCTTAGAACTATTGCACATACACTGATTTCCCTGGATACTATTTCCGGTATAGACGACTGTTATTATTATCATAAAGTGGAGAGATAGACGGATAGATAGGTGGATAGACAGAGATGACAGTTACATACATACGTAAATACATAGATACTGCAATATCGCTTTATTGTTGATCTAACTTTACAGTAGAACTTTAAACTGCTTCACTTAAGCATTAGTACAACTTCTCAACAAACATTATAGACGTTTCCAAAACGGAGGATACATAACCGGTTTGAATTATAACTTTCTCTGGCATGGAATCACGATTTCGGGGTCAACTTGTGACATCACCTGCAAGCCATACCTATTCCCAGCGGGCAAAATTAAAGCTGTCGACCATGACAACATGTAAAGGTCAATGCGCATGCTTCAAATCCGAAAGCTAAAGTCGTTTCCGAAGATGGCCGGTGATCGGTCATGTTTGCCCGCGGGTATACGAAGCAAAGGCGAGGCTTCACATGAGCAACTTCCTGTAAACAATTGTTCACGTGCCTTGCGAGTGGATCTTGTAAAACCTAACAAGTGTACATATTAGCCAAGGCCTTTGCCCTTTTTGACGCCTTTTTTTGCCTAAAGGTTTAGACACGGTGCGGACTTGAAGGTAAACAAACTGAACTTATCGTTGTTCACATAATGTCGAGTTGCGTTTATTCACCCAAACAACAAGTTGATGTGTGAAGATCTATATTCATTATTATTATTATTTATTACCATTTGAATGCATTGAGAGATGATTGAAAAAAAAGTGTGAAACTGAACCGTTGCCGAAATAAGAGAAGAGGAAAACTGCAAAAATCCGGTTCTGATGGTTCCTATCACAGAATATACGAAACGCTGAAACATTACCACGGAAACTAGGATAACCGTATTATGCGGGAGGGAAAAAACAGCCTCGAAAAACGGGTAGCACGAACGTAAAATTCTACAGTGAAGTATCTCGATAAAAACTGCAATCTCACAACGTGGGATCGGATGGGGGTTGAAAAGGGATTTGCTTTTGTGGGGTTCCAGGCCAAGCACGAAAGCATGTGCTACAAGTGAAGAATCAAACCACCATAGGAGTGAAACTACCAAGAGAGAGAAAGAGAGAAAGAGAACTACGAGCTAAAAATGGGTGGATGGGACGTTACAGCTGCTGGATGGTAGACATTCGACAGCCTCTCCCCCTATCTCCTAGACACTGTGTCGCTTTCAACGATGGTCCCATTTGGTGATACCTGAAGTTCAATTTCGCGTTTAAAAGCAATCTCCACGACTCTATGGTGAAATACGGCATGCCAGCTCCGCTCTAATTCAGCTCGCCTTCTTTGAACTCGGAATCTGTCGTGCAGGGCGAGATGCTGCCTTCGGCACTCTCGTCTACGGGGGCCAAGATGCTGGACTGCGATGAAGTTCTCCGGCTCGAGCCGTTCTTTCTCTCGTCCTTGGAACGGTTGACAAAAGTCGTCCATTCCATGGTATCCGGATCCAGATACTCGATGCTGTTCAAAAACGCTTTTCCTGTGATCGAAACGGGGAATTGAAAACATTAATATGAATACTACTAACATCTGTTTACTTTCTAATATCCTATTATCTCCAGTAGTCTAATGTCTTTTTAAATATATTGTGTAGCTTGTTATTTCTATTAGCCTTTTAACTTCGTTATATTTTTAATAACGTAGTAGTTTTATTAGCCTATTTCTATTTATTTCAATGTACTTATATAAGTATATATATAGTTATAATAACCAACCTGTTATTTTTCTTAATTCATTCATTTGTCTAAATTTTAATCATATTAGTCTTTCTACTTTTATAAGCCCACTTTAAAAAATATATTTTTCAATATCCTATTATTTACAAAAGCTTATTGATTAAGCTAAATTTGTATTGGCCTTCTATTTGCAATGGCCTATTTATCGATTTAAATACATATTGACCTTATTTCGACTAGCATTTTGATTTAGTATAGTTTTTACCAGCCTATTATGTTTCTTAGCCTCTTTATTTATGCAAATTTATTAGCCAATTAGTTAGCGAGATACAAGTTATTTCAAAACAATTGTTTTCTAGAAATTTCTACGACATTGATGTCTTTGAGAGTTGCAAGTTATTACCCGAAAAACCTCCAACGGCAAAGATCTTGTTATCAATGACAGCCACGCTGATGTTTGCGCGGCAGGTTGTCATCGACGGACCAGGAGACCAAGTTGAGGTTTCAAAATCGAAAACTTCCGTCGAGCACAGGGCCTGGCACCCGTCAGAACCTCCAACGATGAACAGTTTATCTATGGCAATTAAAAGGTTCTCGGTCAATACAAACCGAATGAACGTGAGTTAGGCAGATATTACTGTTGAAGACAGCCACTCCGCATCCCCTTCTAGCGGTAATCATGGGAGGCAGGAAGTTCCACTGATTATCGACAGGATCATAGACCTCAATGGAGCTGAGACAGTTCCAGGCATCGCAGCCGCCTACTGCAAACACCTTGTTAGCATGGGCCGTCACACCCGCTTGGTATCGACCTGCGAGAGAAAAAAAGGTTATCTTAAGGTCATTACAACTAGTGACACCCAACGACTCGACTCGACTTGGATTCAACTTGGGCTCGAGTCGAGTCAAGTCAAAGTCGATGATACGCGGGCCAAAGTCGAGTCGAGTCGGGTTAGTTAGACCGACTTCAGTCGGTAGGTCGAGTCCAATTTCAAATCAAGTTAGTCAACTCAGGGAATCATGAGTCGCGTCGAGTCGACTCGACGTCATTAGAAAACGAGAGGTTATCCTCAGGTCATTACAGCTAGTGCTGATGATGTCAACGACTCGACTTGACACGACTTGAGCTCAACTTGGTTCTCAAGTCGAGTTGAGTCAAAGTTGACGTTAAGGGGACCAAAGTCGAGTCGAATCCAGTCCACGAGGCCGAATTGAGTCGGCGTCGAGCCCGATCTTAAGTCGAGTTAGCCGACTCGTAAAATGTCGAGTCGAGGCATTTAACGCACAAGATCGAGTCGAGTCAATTGACACCTCCAATTACAGTCTTCCATATGGTAATGCCTTACCATGATTCAACGGAGCGATGCTGGCCCATTGATTCGACGCAGGATCAAACATGTCGCACTGCCTCATCCCAGTCTGGCCATTCCACCCTCCAATGCAGTAGACCTTCCCGTTAAGATCGCAGACACCTTCAGACCAAAACAGTGCGTCATTAAAATCAGACAACGATTGTTACGTAAGTACAATCTATAGAGCCCCCAACAAGGGTTCTTGCTAGGGAGCCGCTAATTGCTTATTACTGGCAGACTTTTTAAGATACAGCAGCCCAAAAATTACCAAGTGTAGGACTATTAGTACATAACAGACTCTTCAAGTTTCGCTGAAATCGGTTGGTAAGTTCTGCCAAAATTAAATCCTAAAGTTTAAATAAATTAACAATAACTCGCCGTCATTCCGACCCTTTCTTTTTGCTCTAGAATTTTTACTGCAACATGGCCATTACCAGCGTTGGAGCGAGCCAACGGTAGAGGAGGCAATGTGGTCCACGTGTTCCGTTCACTGTTGAAAACTTCCATGGTAGCCAGTTCGGTGGTTCCGTTGCATCCTCCAACTGCGTAGACTTTGCCGTCGATGACGGTGATATCGAAACGACCGCGAGCTTCTCGCATGGAAGGTAGCTGCGTCCAGCAGTTGACACAAGGATCGTAAGCCTCGACCGTTCGCAGGCATTCGCCTCTGTCGTAACCACCTACAACATAAGTATGGCTCACGTCACCATTTGCAAGGTCATAACCAAATGATGGCTAAACTTATATTCTATTAAATATACATATTATAGATATATTTCTAAATCTATAACTGACCATGGCCAGACATAGTGACGATATAACAAAATATAATGTATTACATCATAACTATACCATAAATATATACACTATAAGAGTAACGAGTGTTGGTGTCGGGTATTTCATATTCGATTTAAGTTCTAGTCAAGTTTACCGCAAACGAGCAGCGTGTTGTTCAAGTTGGCGCATCCAACAGCACAGCGAGCGGTACTCATATGCGGTACAGCAAGGACCGTATCAGCGCTACGCTCGACACTCGGCGGTCGCGACTGTCCAGGAGTGGATTGCGGGCTGATACCAGCAGCTTCGCTGTGATTCGCATCAAAAGGTTTATTCAATAAGATCGCGATAGTAAATTAACTGTTAATATAATTTACCCGACAACGTGGTTAACATTGAATCTCTGCAGAACGGACAGCGTGGTCAGTTTGCCGCTGACAACGCACAGCGCCAGTGTGCTACCTCCCACAGGCAAGGTTGCAATCAGCTTCCATTCGAGGGCCTCGTTGTCAGCACCGGAGGCTGTCAGCAGCTCGGAAATGCTGCGACTAAACAAACAATTCACGTAAATTAGAACTAGGTTCTCGAACAAGTTACGCTAAAGTGAAGGAATGCTTATTTAGCTTCCGAAAATCACTATTCCAAATTATTTCTGCTACATAGCAATTGGATGATTTCATTTTATTCAACTTATAACACTAGATTAAATAACTTAATTTTCCCAAATTCTTTGGCTAATATCCAAATAACTGAATACATTATTAAACGTATTAAATATGATATTGAACGACAATTCAACAGCAGATTGTAATTTGAATTTTAAGCTCATTTCAGAGCCTTTTTAATCAATGAATAGTACCTAGTTATGTTATGTAGTCATCAAATTAAGTTTCTTATTTTTCGCTAGACATTCCAAACGGAATAATATTGACGTGGATAGTTCACCTATACAACGAATGGCGAGGGCGGGACGGTTGCTGTTGTCCGGACGACTTTCGCCTATTCTGTTGCACACAATTACACGTAAGAATAACACACGCATTATTGGTAATCGAGAAGAGAATAAAAGTTAATCTAACCTTATTATGAGGCTGGGAAACGCGCTGCGACATTTTCTTGTAATCCTGGACGATATCGGAATCATTGAAGTCTCCGTGTTCGATGTCGGTGCAGTCATGAAGCGAGTTATCCGGGTTCATGTACAGCAGATGGGTCTGAAACAAAACGGCGGATAAATCTCCACTCAATTGGATTGGTGTGATAATTGAAGCTGAAAAACAAACCTTTGCAACGAGCCGATCGACACTCAGATCTCCTTGTTCCCAGTGCCTCTTAATCCAATCAAGAACGAGCGAACACAAAGTATCCATGTTGGCTTCCCGAGTTTCCATGTCTTCCTTCGAACTTGCTAGAACTTCCACCTGTTTGTTTTTATAATTGATTTTAAATTGAACCGATTTCAAATGAATGACATCAGTAAGTGGGGTTTACGTGTACCGTGTAAGTTAAAATCAGTAAATGGTTAAGAAACCTGTATTAGCGGCAAGGCATGCATAGCCTTGGTGTTAGCAACTGCGGTTACATGCGCTGCCAAGTAATTGTCGACGCGAGCGGCTAGTTCCGGATGCTTTTGAATGCCGTACATGGAGCGAATTTCCACAGCAGTAACAGGATCCAAGTGATTCACCAGGAACCGGGCGCAATGAGCTACGGCACGCTCCATCTTCAGGCGAGAACCTGCAGCGAAGACCGACTTCACCAAGGAAGCAGGGACTTCCAGCCTGCGAGAAAAGCGTTCGATTTTGGTTAACCCGCAGATTCTTGATAAATACTTCGTTCTTGATCATCTGATTACTGCTGAGAGTTCTACAGTAAAACCTTTAATCACCTGATTACTGTTGAAAGTTCTACAGTGGAACCTTTGATCATCTGATTACCGCTGATAGTTCTACACTAAAACCTTAAAGACCCTCTTCAATTCTTGATGATCTAAATCCTGTTGATAATTTCCGAAGGGAAAGCCGTTGAATCGACCTGATTTCTACTGATTTGTCTTATGAAGGAAGAGTCGTCTATACCTTCCGGTGTAGGCGTAGTTGACCAGACGCTCCAGCGACTCCTTTTCGAACCCTCCGTTGAGTTTGTAGGTGATTACATTCTCCTCGCTGCACTTGCCGCTATCGTCCTTGGAAAACAGCTCAAACAGGTACGGACTGGCACAGGCGAGAATCGCGCGATGCGCCGGGATTTCATGAGTCCCAACCTATTGTTAACAGAACTTGACTCGTTTGCCTCAAATAGCATATAGACGAATGATGTAGTAGTTATGTCATGTTTAACTAATTCGTAATACAATATAAAGATATGTAATATGATAACTAATATGTAGATTATATCTATAGGTGCGTAAAAAAGAGACCATCAAGATAGCTGGGTTTATAGGAGATTCAGCTGCACGCATTTAATACCTGCAAGATGACGTCACAAAACTGGCGGTTACGACGCAGCTTTGCGAGTCCCTGAAGGATCCATGGATCGTGCTCCGAGTCGGTTACAGCCAGCGAGCTGAGGCTTTTCATCTCGTCGTCGGGGCTGCTGTCTTGGTCGGTTGCCCCTCGGCCGTTACCGCCGGCGCCGTTGCTGGAATACACATTGAGAACAGCAGCCGTCGAGTTTGCTGCACCCTCGCCACCCTCCATGGCCATCGAGTTCTTCCCTGGGTTTATAGCTGCGCAATATTCAATGCAATAACATTAGCAGGGTCGAGAGATATTAAAAAGGCTTCTTGCTGCGGAAAAGTCGATTGCTTATTACTCGCACATTTAAAAAGATATCGTACCCCAAAAAATAACGAAGGTACATCTATTAGCACGCAACATATTCTGCAAGTTTCGTTGAAATCGGTTGCTAAGTTTTGCCGAAATAAAACCCTAAAGTGCAATCGATTTTCAGTAATCCCTCAACATTCAGTCCCCCCTTTTCATTGCCCTAGATTGCACCAAAGGTATTCATATCGACTTGCTTGACCCGATAATTTTTACTTCTCGTTTATTGTGTGATGATACGGTTGCCCCTGGCAACCGGTTAAGGTTGACTACACTGGCGCGGGTTCGTGACCCACTAACAAAATCTATGGTTAACTGACAACCGTAGATGGCTCTGCGTGCCATTTCCACAGAATGTTGTTGTTTTTAAGAAGCAACTATAGCATCGGGTAGGGGGGAGGAGAGCATGGGGGGATCTCGCATGCTATCTGGTGTTGCCAGGTAGACTCGTGTTACCAGAACCGGGTTTCTCAACTTGCCCTCGGGGCTACTGTCTATGATTTACGCCTCGGGGGACTCGGTCTAGCAAAACAGGCAAGTTAAAAGTAAGACTCGCCCTGTTTTTATTAATTCAAACTCGGACGAGGCGATGAGAGAAGAGCACCTCGTTCCTGTAATATAACAAGAAACCTTTAGTTACCGGAGACGAAATGCATTCTGGCAGCGTCGGATAACATGCTTTCTACGGACGAAGCAAATCTACTTGTTCCCGAGACGTGACAGAGGAAAGTGGCGAGACCTAGTTATCTTATTGTAATCTTGCCAACAACTGAAACTCGGCACTGCCGGAGACGCGATTTTTATACTTAGGCCCAGTCTGTTTCAAAGTCGGCCCTATCCCGTTCCCGACAAATGTCTCTAAAAACCTTGGCCCTTTGCCAGGCATCACGCGTAAACAAGTGTGCAACTTTGGTACGCGGACCAACACTCCTCGTCTGTGATGCAACAACATTGTGATGCTCATTCCTCTGTAAACAAGGGAAAGAGCAGGCAAAAAGCCGGACAACAACTATTCAAATCATACCCTCTGCCGCTTATCAGTCTGTAGATGAGTTAAAGTAACACGATAAATACACGGCGCCTGATAATTCATCGAGCTTGATCCAGCAGATTCACGTGGTTAGCGTTTTTTGCATGCAATAACTGATCCAAGACCTGGAGATACCGTAAAACGACCTTTGGAGCGCGGCGTTTTTTGTAAGTAGCACGCATTGCGCATGTGCGGAAGCCTGCGACGGGACGCCAAAACAAATGCTGACTTGGTAGAAGCCATCTTACTCTTGACGGACTTAATATTAATGAGAGAGAATGAAAGAATCGTACCTTGTTGAGCGGAAATGAAACGAGCAGTTCTGTAAAAGGACAACGGCTACCGAAAAGTATTGGCGGCTTAGATGTAACACGTTGCAGCAGAAGAGACAGCAGAGAGAGAGAAAGAGAGAAACTATCTGCGGTTGGGTGTGATTTCGACTTTTTCTTTTGCTAAAGGCAACCAAATAGCGGAGCGCAAATGAAGGCTAAATAAGGAAATTGAAGTAAGCGGTTCTGGTAATAAAGGAACGACATTGAGGTTAAAAGGTAGAAAAAGAAAACTACACACGACACAACTCCATTTGGAAAGTGACAAGATGGCTGACCAAGGCAGACTGGGACCAAAGTATAATGCAATTTTCTCCTTATGTGGCCCCCGTGTTAGTTATAGTTTATCGATTGAGCAGTTTGCGCACACGCGCAGAGAACACGTGACAAGAGCAGACGCGTCCAAGACTACCCAGGTCCAAAAGGGTGCCGACCAGCGACCTCTTCCTCCTCCCGGAAGCCTCTTTTCGAAACCCCAACCTGTCCCAGTACAACCCCGTCCTCCACCCATGGCAATTGCGGCGTTTAGGACTTGGAATATTTCAGAATCAACTAACGAGCTCAACATTTTATTCTAAACAAAGGCAAGTTTATATCGCGTTTCTGTTATCTTTTTACTGTGGTATCAAATTATAACGTTGAATCTCGTTTCTAATGTAAGGCAGAACAACTCTCATTGACCTATCCCTTACAATGCCAATTCAACTGCAGTGATACGTAGTAAGCAGTTAATCGAGAACACAAAAGACAAGAGTCTAGTGCCTCGTTTATCGTTTATCGAGAAGGTGTGTTGGGACGGGTTGCGGTTTGAAGTATCCCCCCCCCCCCCCCCCCGAAGGTGCAGGGAGGCAAAAAGGACAGCCGAAGCTTCGAAAGCAATATTTAGCCGTAGTTAAAACACATGACCAACTGATTCGAGTAAACGTTTTCTCTTTGTGTCCGGTGCCAACATCACGTGGCGGGAGTCATAAACTTGAGTTCCGCATTCTCAGTACTTGTCAAAACATACGTTTCCTCCGTGCGACGCTCATCAGTTTTCAGTGGTAAAGATACGCACATCCGTTTCCCGATCTTGTCCTTTAATTGACAGCTGCGTCTCACGGGATTCTAATTCATGAAACCATAAGTTGACGGAATACCAGAATTTGCAGGAAATACTATAAATATATAGTAAATATATAGGTGGCATAGTATGTACACAAACAGCGCATGTAAACAGATGATTTGCCATCTGTTTTACTGTTTTGATCACATTTCTATTACAGCAGATAATCAGGATGCTGCGGACTATTTCTTCACACAGACAAACTTGTGTTTTTGTTTTGACAATGTTAGCCCTGCCCCTGTGTCACCCGAAGGGTGGCAACAGAAAACCAAAACCCTAAAACCAAACTAGATTTGTCGTTAACTAAGGAGGTAAGGTTTGAAGTAAAGAGGGGGGTATTCACAAAAGGGAAAATAAACGTCCATGTTTCCACACTAAGTGGTGTACGATGTAACCAGTTTGAACCGGTAAAAGTTTCGCTCAGGCGCAAACTCGAGAAACCCGGGGAGCAAAAACCACTCGTCCTCCCAACATTGGCTTGGTTGTACTCTTTTGCAATTCAAGAATGATTACTCAACAAATCCCCATCGGGTTTGGCACACAAATATAAAACGAATGTCAAAGAGTTGTCGGTTAAAACGTACCTTGGTCCTGAAGTTTCATTGTTGAGGTAAAACACGACTTGTTTCCGCCACGTGAAATAGTAAACTCAAGTGTTGTTGACAAAAAGAAGCCAACCGAAAGTAAAGACCCGGTTCCGAAAATACGTTGGGAATAGCAGTAAGAGACCAAGAAGGGGGAACCTCTCAACAGCCAATAGAGGGGCAGTGTGAGACCACACATAAGGCGGCAATTGGCTTATATAGGAAAGGCTATAATCACCGAGAGGTCTCTGGATGTCAGACGCCACGTGCGTTTCCTTTCATCCCGTTCCCAGCGATGTCAGTCGAATTTTTTCTCAACGTACAAAAAAAATTGGTACCGAAATACCCTCCCTTACCATCACCGGGCACAAATTACTGGGTACCATTTAGTGTGAGCGACGCAAAAGGTCCATGGATTTCGTCACGTAGACGGCAATGATTTTCCTGGCGCCATCTAGTGTAGAGTAACAGAAATAAGTGTATTAGGCATTTATGTAATAAGCAAAACCATTTTTTTCTTGAATAGTTGCAAAATAGGCCGTTGCTATGGCAACAGGTTTACAAGGAGTAGACATAAGAGTTTGTCGAAACCATGGGGTTTTCAACAACACTGATAAAAAGCTTGTGATGCCGACAGTTTTTCGAACTCAGTCGTTCAAACGTTGCCTTGACCTACTTGGTTTAAGGTCTTACGCAATAGCTTTTCTCCTTTGCAGAAAGCTGAGCATCGATTTGAACATGGTAAACAAGCTATTGCCTCAGGCCGCCGGCGAAAACCATGCCTTCACGCTTTAGCAGCGAGGAAATGAAATAGAATTACCGGTGTCAATGTCTTAACCGGTCTAAACCACTTTCGACCAGGTCTTCCTACTTCGACTCGCGCTGTAGATGAAAATACAATGTAACGCGGCATGGAGGTCTTCGTATTCAGGAATCTTTCTTACTGTATGACATTGCATTTATACCTTCAGTTAAATTTGTTAAGAACAGGCTACGTTTACCAGCAAATCCAATTTTTTTCAAATCACGTTTACAACGGCCACGTAGACCATTAATAGAAAGTTCATGCCACTGAAGACAATACAACAGGTTTACAATTACCGTAACAAACTGTTTAAGATAATTTTTAGATGAACTTGGAAAGGCGAGTACGAGGTTTTAAAACTAAATTAAGTTCATAGGGTAGCTAGGTCTCCTGGCTGCTGGCTTCCATCTGTTTATCTACGGATACTTCTTCCAGTCAAGCGTAGAACCTTGTCGGCAGGTGTCACTCTGCTTCAGAAGTTACCCTACCTTGTTGCCTTGTTGCGACACGTAACAATGATATCGGCTTGTAACAAGGGCACTGGATATGGTTAGTTGCGGTTGAGATATACCCGGAAATAAAGGATTCTAGAAATTACACTAGCGACATCTATGAGCAATGTCTAGCACTAATGTTCCCCATGGAATTCAACATCGGTAGTTGCACCGAACCAAGAATTTAGAAAACCTACTCAACCGAACCCAACATCGACAGTAACAGTAATGTTCGTCTCTTCAGATTTCGTAAGTTGACAGACCCCTAGTTTGTTGAATCGCAAAGAATCCGACGAAAAGTACGGGTCGAGAAAAAACAAACGGGACGGTAGATTTTTTGCTTTCCAAGAAACAGTTGTTTACGATTAGTCACGTGTTGTCGGTAAACTTGTTACAGCAGGATCATTGAGGTTTAACGACCACATGTGTTC
>JAIQCU010000470.1:0-48657 GCA_022114935.1 Leptestheria dahalacensis | reverse complement strand
ATGAACTGATGGAGTTGTTATCGTTCTGTATACATACCATTATAAACTAATGCAAGTCTGATGTATACGAGTAAATAGGTAACGCCGCTTATCCTCACACGCGTGTATTTGACGATCCATTGTGTTAATTCGCAGCATGTTCATGGTGAGCTTGGCCGTCGCTGATCTGCTGATGGTGGCCGTGTGCACGCCTCTCGAAGCTCTGGCTTACTTCGTCAACCCCTGGGCTCAAGGCGGATCCCTGTGCAAACTGCAGTCCTACATAGAGATGCTCTCGGCTGTTGCTTCGGTCCTCAACCTGACAGCAGTCAGCTTAGAAAGGTTTGTATACAAACAAACAAGAAATTCACGAGGAAAAACGACTACAACCCCCGACTGCAGCGACACCTAGCGGGGTTATTTTTAAAGTTTCTTCCATCTTTATCATCATCAATCTAGTACATATATCTATATATACTAGATAAACGTCTAGTATTATGTGTTACTACATATATAGGGCTTCTGCACTATGACGTCACGTCACGTGACTGTCCGTAACCAAACAATTGACTTTCGTTGAAAATTTTTTAATTTTCACAATTATGACGAAAATATCCTCATGCTTACTATTACGCTTCTAGGTTTATCCTAGATGTTTAGTAGGTTTCAATATCAATATACTTGAATACTTACGAAACTAGGATACTGGGCCTAGATTCTAGATCTGGTCTAGATCAGGAAAAACGGGTAGAACGTATACTATACTTCCGCCACTTTTGACATTTTACCAGGGCGAAACTAATGACTCGAACTTGATGAAAATTTGCAAACGTATTAAGGTTTAGTTGATCTACACTCGCAATTTTTGGCAAAGCTATAATGCAGATACTTTTAAAGATATTTACCAGAAACCTTTTCCCATTGCATGGCCTTTTTTTAATGATCTAGATACTACTCGTAGTCATCAATCGGTTGGCTCGCGACAACAGCGAACCAAGAAGCTGATGAACGTTATACAGTCGTGAACGGGGGGAATTTGTGAACAACAATTTATTCTCCGTTATTGGATTTTGGCAAGAAAAGTAGATGGGGGGCTGAAAGTTCGTTCTTGCGGAAGAAATCGAATTTGTCCCTTTTCCCTCTGCTCTCTTTTCCACTAGCAGCGGCAGCACTTGAATTTCAAGTCCTCCTAAATCGATCATCGTCCTTTTTTCTCTTCCCTCCCTCTGACTACCTCTTTCTGTCATTGTCACTTTTTAATTGCTGATTTCCAAGAACTTTTTCTTTTATGGGTTGAACCACGCGAACCAGCTTTTTCTTTACCTCCCCGTGTGTGTTCAAGTTTTCCAGCGGTTACAATTAAACTGTCAATAAGATTAGTCGAAACTCTAGTCGATTTAGCAGGTCATAGGAGAGTTTGATGGCTTTGATACTGGAATACTGTATCTCTTTAAAGTTAGATTGCAAGTCATTTAGTTATAGTAATAGCAGTTATTGCAATGTTAAAATTTACTAATGCAATCATATTTTATCAAGTCTATTGATACACCATCGATTAACTTAAATAGTACATCAAAGTATACAAACTTTAATATTCATGCTAGGACTTGGACAGTTTTATATTAAGCACTAAAGTTAACTATTTCTACCATTCAGTGAACACTACGCCATTCAACACTAGACTTTACTAATACTACATCATCACCTAGACTTTGATAGTGCACTAGGTATTGAAGCTTTACTCCTTCCTGTAACGTTCATCAAAGTACGATACTAGAACATGATACCTTTACTACTAATCATTACTGCTTATAACCATCATTACAGTTACTAGTATTCGTCAAATACGATTACTATAACATTCAATAAAAATCATAATTGTCTATTTCATTATGCTGACTTTAAAAAGTCTACCGCAAATGAAACTAGACAAATTATTGTTAAAATTCATAATTTAAAACCCCTGTTAATATTCAGTTAACTGTAGAACACTTACACCATTCTCTGCAAGACTCCATTCACTACTACACGACTCGTTCAGCTCAGCACACTAAACGTTAGACACGCTTTACACTAATGATATACTTAATGATACTCTGACAATAACTTGACACTAAACATAAGTTAAACTGACACTAACTACTAAGGCCAAATACTATTGGATAAATAGATAGATAGGTAGATAGATAGATACATGGATAGATAGATGGACAGATAGATAGACAGATAGGTATATAGATAGATAGATAGATTAGATAGACAGATAGATAGGTAGATAGATAGATAGATAGATAGATAGATAGATAGATAGATAGATAGATAGATACATGGATAGATAGATGGTTAGATAGATAGATAGATAGNTTGGCTATACCGTTCGGTTATAAGCAATTGTCATATACCATATCATTAACCACCTTACTATTAACTACAAAGAATATACCATTCATTCAGAATTATATAATAATACAATTTTTTTTTAAATCAAGTTGACAAGACTCGCTATCGAGAATGCAATTAGGGTGCAAATGAGCCGGGGAGTAATTGAAACCCCCCAAAATAAAAAGGCTGCGAACACGAGGGAGAAGAGGCGCGGGTACATGATTAAAGGCAAATTACCATCCGCGAAAACGAAGCTTTTACATCAGGTCCGCTGGGCGATAACTGTGTCAAGTGCTCATTCAACTGCACAGTTTTGGAGCAGCTTTGGCAACAGCTCCAACAACCCATTACGTAATGAATAGACTAGCAGGATCCAAGCTACTATAACAATCCCTTTAGTACAGGGTCCCAAATGACGGAGAATTCATGTAATTGGAGTTAATCATCTGTTCCAATAAATTGTGACAATAACACGTTCTTACAATGACATTAATATGAAGTAATGTACTTGTTACAACTTTGTCGTGATATTGTCAATTGTGTTATGATAGTTATATAGATAGATAGATATAGATAGATAAATATAGATAGATAGATATAGATAGATACATACATAGATAGATAGATAGATAGATAGTTTAGATTGATACAGACAGACAGATAGACAGATAGATAGATAGTTAGACAGATAGATAGATAGATAGATAGATAGACAGATAGATAGACAGATAGATAGATAGTTAGACAGACAGATAGATAGACAGATAGATAGATAGATAGATAGTTTAGAATGATACAGGTAGACAGACAGACAGACAGACAGCTAGTCAGATAGCCAGACAGACAGACAGAGAGGTAGACAGACAGATAGATAGATAGACAGATAGACAGACAGACGGATAGATAGACAGATAGATAGATAGAAGAGCTGATAGATAGACGATAACCTTGCCAGAGTTTGTCAAAATGTTACTTCGTTTGAAAGTCGAGACAGAGGATAGAGTCGCCGTGGCCAAACAACGCAGTATCTAGTACAACGAAAATATTTGTGCAAGAAAGCAATCCTGCTGTCCGTCAAGTCTGTCCCTTCCTAAGAACTCGCGAAAAAAACAAGCTGCATGTCCACTTGCATACGGATGGATCGGGATTGTAATTAACAAAAAATGCGGAGGATCACTGCGCATTGTTGCATCTTTAACTTTCGCACGGAATCCAGTCGAAATTACATAGAAGCCTGTAATCTTCAAGTCTTAAAGGTTTTGGTAGAATCCATCAGTTGACTCGATATCAACTTGCATAGATCTTGTCGACTTTTTCGATGTTGATAATGGGTTACACTGCAATATCGAGGTTCGTTTCACCGAGTCGCTATTGAATCGGGTCTAGTCATTTTGATGCATTTCGCTAAATGGTTCCTGGAAAGTCAACAGCAAACTCCAGTGACCAGTGGTTAGTTGAATTGTTGTGAATATTAACGTTAATTACTGACACTAGATCTATAAGCTTACTCGTTAAAGAAGTCTATTAACTTAACTAATACGTTAACCTATAATCTCGTTATCTAATAGTTCATTTCATATTTCAATTCCAAAATGTTTAATCCATTTATTCTGATATAATAATATATAAATATAATAATATATAAATATAATAAATCTATAGTCAACACAATAGACTACAAAAACATGATATAGTCAAGTGATTCGCTGGGGAAAAGTTGATTGTTTATCGCTCCCACAATTTCACAGTTAAAGCAACCCAAAAAATACTGAATGCAGAACCAGTAGTACTCAGCACACTGACAAAGATCCGTCAAATTCGGTTCGGTTAGTTTAGCCAAAATAAAATCCTAAAGATTTACAAATTATCTCAATTCCGTCATTCAGACCCCTTTTTTACCCTCGAGACTGTACACGGATAAAACGGTTAACCGACTTGCAATTCACCCTTGCACGAAGTATAACAATCGCCCATTAGGGCGTTCTCTTCTCCAGCTACTTGCATTATTTGCTATGATAATCTAAGCGCTCGTTAAACACAGCCATCAACTAGAAGGGAGGCAATTCTAAGTCATCGTAATGGATACTTTCCCGTCATATACGCACAATAGATATCTCCGCATGACCAGGATTGCATTCACTACATCAGATTCATTCAAATCTTGTACGGTATCGATGTCTCAGCCATTACAATCTACTGGTTATTACCACAATTCAGATCACTGAATTCCCTGCTGAGTAGACAAGATTAGACTTGTGTGGTCGTTATTGTGCATTGTTTATCTTTTGCAGCGTTCACTGAGTGTGTGCTCTTATTGACAGATACGTGGTGATCGTGTATCCGATGAAGTCACGCTCCTTCTGCACGCTGCGTAATTGCCGCCGTGCGCTAATTGCCGTTTGGTTCGTCTCACTGGTACTCACGGCTCCTGTCCTTGTTACTCGGGTAAGGATTTCACCCCCCTGCTGCCCTACCCTCTCCACCTTTGGCGCTCATTTCTCCAGGCTCGATCAGTAACAACCACCCCCGTGACACGTTTCACCCTAATTCCTTTATTATTTTGCTGATGTGATATTGATATCATGTTCGTAATTAGGATATCGATATAAATATGACGTATATCTATCTAACAATAGTAACCTAAATGTATGTCTACCTATCTATGTATCTATCCATTTGTCTATATATCTGTCTATCTATCTGTCTTGTCTATCTATCTGTCTTGTCTGTCTATCTATCCATCTGTCTATTCCATATCTATCTCTATCAATAGCTATCTGCCCATCTATCTATACATCTATCTGTCCGTCTACCCATCTACCAATCTATCTATCCGTCTATCTATCTTCTTATCTATCTATCCATCTGTCTATTCTATGTCTATCTCTATCAATAGCTATCTATAAATAGCTATCTGCCCATCTACCAATCTATCTATCCTTCTATCTATCTCCTTATCTATCTACCCATCTGTCTATCTGTATCAAGGGCTATCTATACATCTATCTGTCTGTCTACCCATCTAGCAATCTATCTATCCGTCTATCTATCTGTCTGTCTATCTGTTTATCTACCTACCTATCTACCAATCTATTCATCTACGCACCTATCTAACCATCTACGTTACTTTTCTATCTATCATCTTCGATCTGCCTAACTATCTGCCTAACTGTCTATATGCCTGTCAGCAAATAGTGGTGATAAACAGTCTAGAGCCAAACAACGGGTCCTGGATGGCGGACAATTATAATAATTTCTAACCTTTAAGACTTTATTTTGGCTAAACTAACACACCGATAGCAAAGAAACTTTGAGAGTGCTTCAAGTGCTACTAGGTCTTCATCCCGTATTTTTTGGGTAGCTACATCGTTGAAAGTGTACAAGCAATAAGCAATCAACTCTTCCCCAGCAAGTAGCCATTGCTTTGGCTCTATAGAATGCATCTGTAATTCTCCTTGTCAAGTCCTTTATACTTTTCACTTAATTATTACATGACGCAACATTAATTATCTAATATTGTTCTTATATGATTAGGATACATACACGTACATCTACTACGACAACCGGAGCAGCGTCCATGTTCACTACTGCTTGGATATCGAAGACCCGCCGGAAGAAGGCCTCGTCTCCCAGCGCAGTTTCCTAGTGGCCGTCTATCAGTTGCTCATCATGTTTGTTCTGCCCTTGTTGTTAATGGCCGCCTGTTACAGCCGCGTCATTCAGGAGCTCTGGTTATCGACCAAGAAGATGTCGGCCATGACACGTGACTACAGCAGTCGCAGCTTGGCCAGCAGCAGCAGCACGGCGACGGCACGTGTCCCGCTCTACCCAACTACCCCGACCGGCGGCAACCAGACTCACTGCTGGAGTACAAATTTGGCTAATTCCAGTTCCTGCAGCTCCGTGGCAACGGCTGCTTCTCATTTCAGGCGCACCTACAAGGCGCCCGGTGCGTCGCAGCAGCAGCGCAGCAGCACCGAAGCCAAACAAGCTCGAAAACAAGTGAGCCAATGTATTTATTTACCTTTTTTTTTGGTTAATAGCTGACTTCCCCTTGGTTGTTATTCTCCTGGTGCAATTGTCTCTCTGGTACACAACTGCCAATTCCGCACGGACGTCCGACCTATAACGCGTGACCGGCATGATTTACTGAACAGCGCGTAAAACGTACTTTCTATATAAAAAAAAAACGGCAATTTTTATAAAGAGGTTGATCTGACTTTAAACACTTCCTAATCAAAGGTTACTCAAGTTAAAACGTAATAACTTATAACTAATACTACAATACTATAATATAGCTAATACCTAGTTAATATTGATTATTATTACGTAGATAGCAGACAATATTTAGACCATCATAATATTTTTATTCAAAATGTATTTCGATTTGACGTTGTTATTTACAGGTTATCAAAATGCTGATCCTAGTCGTGGGGCTGTTCCTAATCTGCTGGGGCCCTCGCCTGATTCTCAACCTGCTCATCAAACGTGGACTGTCTCACTTCAACTCGACCATCTACAACTTGCGCATCGGCTTCTATCTGCTGCCATTCATTCATTCGTGCATCAACCCTATAGTCTACAGGTGAGCACTCTCATTAGAAACACAATATTCAATATATTAATTTATAGCCTTACAAATTGGTCTTTTTAATTAGCATATAGAAAACCTGTTGAGCTCGATAACGGGTTAACTGATATCCATGGACACGATTCCATAATCTTCACAGACGACAAATTAATTTAAATATTTGAGTTAATTTCAGTACCACCAATCATCAGTATAAAACAGTTAGCTGCGGGATACTGATGTTAAAACGATACTTGAAAATTACAAAACGAATTACGCAATTTGCCTACAATAACGGTCGACCAGCTTCTCGGTGAAAGTGCGCGAAATTGCTTTTTTAAAAAAATTCCTTTGTGCTGCTTTGCCTTTGAAGCGACCGCACCCACAAGGAATTATTCCATCTGGTAAAGACATGATTAATTCCTTCAAAGAGACGTCTCATAATCTAAGCTCGCCTCGAGGGAACTGTTAGGAGCCCGAGTGCACGCTTGGCTAATTAGCCAATGCCACAAATCGCAAGCTGCTTTTCATCTTCTTTGGACGTAAAACTTGAAGTGACCACTAAATGTTAAGTTGTAATGAATTAACAGTTTGATGAATGTATAACCATACCGAATAATGTAGATAACAGCTTAAAATGAACGAGTGATTGATTTACACTTAACTGCAGTTTCATGTCCTCGAATTTCCGGCGAAAGCTGACTCGCTGTTGCCCGCGAAAGAGCCATCACCTGAGTTCGTGCGCCTGCTGCTCGGCCAACAGTAGGACCATGTCTGGTAAATAGACAACAAAGTCAATTAAAAATTCTGTTTAAACGTCAATTAACTTGTACCGTTCAACGGTTAAAGGGGCTTACGAAATGACACGAACAGGCCTGGGTCGTCAGACTTCAGCTTACTGCGTCTCCATGGCTACAACGGAGCTAACTGTGGCCAGAAACTCGGTTATATGTCACGAAAGATCCAATTTCCCACTCTGCGAAGAATAATCTGTCCCCGTTTTGTCCAAATCCACTCGCACAAGACCCCCCCCAAAAGGAATACTTACACCGTTAGTTGATTCTTCATCCACCAGATTCACTCACTTCTGTATGTCAGACAATAATACCAATAATCAACTTGCATGCCCGTTTCTACATCGATATAAACCTGTTTGAATGTCTTAGTGTTCGGTATTGTAAGTCCGATCGAGTGAGGTATACACACGTCGTAAGTTTCCTCAAATGTACTAATCCAAACACGGGGTAGGAGGTGGGGAACAGGATAAAGAAACTGAGACTCGGCAACAGAACGGTCCTCAATAAGTGTATAGAATGGATATCATCGCAATTCCCTGGTGGGAGAATCCTTCAACTTCTCGCTTAAGAACTGCCAGGTGGGGCGGCACCAGAACTTCCCGAACCAGAACTGGGATCCTCTCCTCCGCCCATCTGTCTTCGGAGCTGTTCCACCAGATCCGGATTCGTCTCCTGTATCTGCTGAGCCAACTGCTGGCCCCTGGAAAACCAATCAATAACTCTCACAAATATGTTTTTAACACCGGCCCCTTACAAACTGTCAATGGAGATACAACCTCTCTATCGAACACGCACAGAAAGGAATTTATATATCTTTCTATTCGAATATCTATGTTACTATCGATTTATCCATCTATCTATCTACCTATGTATCTGAGCCATCATTGTATCTGTCTATCTATTTATCCCATCTAACTATCTAACTTATAGCTATCTACCTATCTGAGCCATCTATGTATCTGTCCACCTAATCTACCTATCTATCTACCTGTCTATCTATCCAGCTATCTACCTACCTATCTGTCTATCTAACCTAGCTATCTACTCTAACTAAAGTTGCGAAGCCCGCGTTAAACAATAAAAAAATGAGCTAAGCCACCCCAAAAACAAGTTATCTGCAAAGTAAAATATCCCATAAGCTCAGCTTACACATTTCACATTTCGTTCGTGATGTTCACTCTAATACAGGAAACTTAAAACATGAAATTAACCTTATTTGACCTTACTTGACCTTTGATTTCGTATAAATTAGGTTAATATAGCCGAGTCAGTGCTTTCCACTAGACAGCCTGAAATAAATGATAAGGTCATTTACACTTGAAGAAGGGCATCGAGTCCTCCTCCTCCTGCTCCTCCTTGAGCGCCAGCGCCAGAAACGCCGGTCATGATCTGATTCATCAGTTGCTGCATGTTGGGGTTGGAAAGCATCTGCTGGGCCATATTCATCAATCCAGGATTGTTGAGAACATTGCCCATGTCGAAGGGCATGCCGGGGACCCTTCCCCCAGCGCCGGGAGGGGCTTCCTGTTTCATTTTCTCCTCGGCGATGAACAGATTATTCTGGTAACTTTCATTGTCCGGCTCCAGCTGAAGGGCTTTCGTGTAGCAGGCCACAGCATCCATGTGGTTGTTCAAGCTGGCGTACGCTAATCTGATATAAGCATGAGTAAGTTAGTACAGTAACAAACTAAGCATTATCATAATATACTATATACAAGTAGTATAAGAATAAGCGCTATGGAAGATTGGAAAATAGGATTGAAAACACAATCACGAGAAAAAAAGTTATCGGAATATCCTTAATTAATTTACTTAATTAACAGTATAAATATAAAATACAGTAAAATTATTCTAAACCAAATATGCTAATTTGCAACAAACCTTCTAATTTTATATGAAAGGATTATTTTTAAAAAACATACCAATATTTGTAAAAAAATACATTATGCAGTCATAATTCAAATATAGGCTAGTAAATTTGTCTATTCCGCAGCAGCATACCCCATGCGTCCATAAGCTTTGCTGTAGTTGGGGTCAATCGTAATGGCTTTCTTGCAGTCTTCAATGGCTGCTTGGTGCATGTTCAGTTTACTGTAGGCAGCTGCGCGGTTGCAATAGTAGACTGCATTCCGCCCATCCAGTTCGATCGCCCTATTCAAAGAAAACAGCCGCAGTTCAGCACGTGAATGACGCACCATCAATCAGCTACGAACTTGGTATACTGCTGAATGGCCTCATTAAACTTCTCACTCTTCATCAAGTTATTGCCCTCATTCTTCAGGACTTCAGCTTTGGATTTGTCCTCGGGTGAAGCTTCCGCGGGCAGAGTGGAACCCTGAACATAAGCAAAAAGTATTTTTTCCTTCTGGAACGGAGAGGACAAAAAATAGGGTATACCTCCTGCACTACCACTTCCTCAAAGATATCGAGTAGCGACTTGGACACGCTCAGGGCTTCGGCATCGTCGGGTGTCAACTCGAACGCGGTCTCCAAACACTGGACGGCTACTTCGAGACTTTCCTGAGCGTCCGGGCTCATGTTTCCGAACTGCCGCTGCTCGGCAAGGAACTGGACGATGGCTAGCGCTAGTCGTTTGACTGTTGACATTTTACCCCACGAGCCTGTGTGCAATTAAAAACATGTATTCTGTAATTTAAAGTTAACTTCAAACTAGCTGAAGCAGACGTAAATAATCCCTCAAGTTCTAAGGTTTTCCAAGAAGTCAAGTTCAGTGCGTGATAAAGTCAAACGATTTACAACATAACTAATAATATCAACTTATAAAGTTTATTTTACAATAATGTTATCCACTCATTGACTATTACCGGCTTGACAAGATAATCTACGTGACAGGAGCGGAAAAATAACCGACTCACGTTTTTCTTCTTTTCGGTAAGAAAACGTCCAGACTCGATATAGTGACGGTTAGGGCTAAACAGCAACTCAGATTCAAGAGGGGCAGGAACGCAAATATCTCTTTTTTAATATTACTAAAATGTTTTCAAAATTATATTGAAATTAATTCATTAATATGGAATATTATGTCACAAATATATTACCTGACGAGAATTACGTTTAAGAAGTATTGCAATTGAATTATTTTTTAACACTTAGTTGATACAAAGACATAGAGATATGTATATACTGATTCTTAATGCGATTCTCCCTACACAAGTCAGGATTCTTTTACCTCTTGACGTGATGATTCTTACCGCCTCTTATGACTTATGATATCATTTACTGCTATAAACTCCGCATGTTTGAATAGGAGTGTTTAGGGGAAATTAATTTTATACTTAAAAAATAGATGTTAGTTAACTTATTAAGGGTGCGTGCCTTACTCCTCTGTCATGTCAAATATATTATGACATATTGTATATTATTCATGTCATAATACCTCACCTCAAGTGCAGTTCTTGATTTATCTAACAATTAAGATTTAGGCTATGATGATAATGATATTAACCTGTTATATTCTCAAAATCAAGTCTCACTCAGCGTAAGTTTTTTTTTACGAAACTAGATGGCGGTTGCAGTATAAAAATAAAGCAGACGACCTGAACTGCCTCAGACGGCGCCTCGACTCGGATATTTAACAGGTTACAAATTTCGGCCTTGAAAATGAAATATACACAATAGGAACAGCTATTTGACCTCTCAAGTATAGTGTGGTTATTGTGAATGATATACAAACATAGGTAGAACCCTGCAGTACTCGCTGCCGCAGTGTAATATTTCGCCTAACTTGGAACAGATTCGCGAACTTGGTTAACAGTTTTGCTTAAACCTAATTAAACTTAGCGAAGTTCTATGTGGTACAGTTGTATTGCAATTGTACCGAATTAATAATAGGGTCCCTTTACCTAGATTGTGCGTGTAGCTGCAGGTGAATGAAACGCTTTCCGTTGCATGTAAGACGGTACATAACAAGTGATATTTCAAACTTATTAAAATGGAACGAGGCTATAGTTTCGGTCCCCTGCCTCGCGACTTGTTTTGCAAGCGCAGACGGCTATGTGATATCTTGTTTTCTGCAGAAGGCAGAAGGAAGCAAGAGACCAAAAGTATAGCTTCGTTTAAACTTATTCTCCATGTCATCTCCTTCTTTGTTATGTTGTTTTATGTGAACACAGCTCGTTCGGAGTGACGATATTGCGTATGTTTTCTCATATCAGATAATACGTTGTATGTTAACGTAACGTCAGTTATTATGTGTAGTGGGTATTAAACTGTTTTCTTTTTAACTAAGCTAGTGAGCCTAAGTGCTAATCTAGTCAGCTAGATCTTGCCATCAAAATGTGATGTCCGGGTTATGGTACTGTACATCAAGGTCTGTCCAGCAAGCTTAACCAACAACTCGCTCTGCTTTATTCCCCCAGGGTCAGATATGATTCCGGCGATTACTGGAAGGACCTGCGGCATGCATCTCCGCTTTCAGCACGGAAGAGTTATCTTCGGCAAATTTTTCAACGTTAAAGAGAATGGACGGGTGCGGGCCTTTGGCACCACACCCCAGCCTCAGCAGAAGGAAGAACTTCTAGTCCGGCTCATCGGCCATTACAACAAGGCCCGGTTAATTTTGGGCAAGCGACGTGTGGATGTCGTTCCCGAAGGCTTCTCGCTCGTATACAGGTCACCGCTGGAAAGATACATTGTATACTCTCATCTAGGATGCGCTATTGTCACGGTGGGCGTCGCTGGTATGCTAGCCTATACGCTAGTTGCAGATTCCCAGTTTTTTGGCCAAGACTCGTTGTTTGAGGAAAAGTACCAGGTGGCCACGGGAGTCATCTTCTTAGCGGCCCTCTTTGCCATTGTCCAGATAATACAACTTCGTTCACCGCTGCGGATGTACTATTCGGACAAGGAAAACAAGTTCATATCCGTTTTTGGCACGCTGCTACCGCTTGCCACGAGGCGCTTAACCATGAAGCCGGGTCAGGTAAAGGCAGCGGGCTATCAAAGTTTAGTCGTTCCCTGGGCGCCCGCACTCCACACCTTCTCCAGTGCAGACATCCGCGGCAAGAAGCTGATCCTCTTCAGCTACAGTTTTCGCTACCCTGTGCACTACAACAGGTTATTAGGCTTACAGAGGTGAAGTCGGTGAAAGAAAACAGGCTGTTTTTATTATTCTAGTGCACCTGAAATACACGATAGGTTTTGGTTATTTCCCTGTACAAAACATGCTTAGTTTTAGTGAACAGACCTTGTAGAGGCAAGAGTTGAAATGGCACCAACTAGTGTTAAACGGTGAATTAAAACCACCCAGATTTGAAATCTCTAGCCCACAACCAAGGGTGGTAATACGTCGGATGAGAAGAGGCGTAGGAGAACTAGCGGGGAATCCAGTCATTCCAGATGCCAAGAACATGAAGGAATGCGTCCGCGCTGTTCACCCGGGTTTCCTAACGAGTACCTTGAGTGCCCTCTGTGGAGTTTCGGTTGCCTCCTCTGTTCCATTAAAAAAAAAAAAGATGTCAAGAAATTACTCAACAAACATTTCAGTACGACAGCGTGACAATTATCGTGTTTTTCTGAAATACGTTTTTCCGAGTTGAGATTTATTTCGCAACAGGATATTATTATTTTTCGACGTTATATTTTTAATTGTATGTTGTTAACAATTAGTTCATATTACAATTATAGTACAAAATTATATTATACTAAGTTTTTACATTAGAGTATTTATATATTAAATATTTACATTTGTATATATAATATTCTCCAAATAATTAATTTAAAATGTTTACATGTTAAGCTAAATATGCAGACCCATCCACAAAGAATAATGAAACACTTGATAAGTAGTAATAGACATATATATACCAGATAATGTACCGCAGACAAATACAGTTGCGATTTCATAATAGGATCCAATAGGTGAGTTAAAATTATCTACAAATTAATTACATTACAGGTCCGATCGTAAATTCAGTAATGTAATAATATATATATATATATTTGTACATTAATGCTGAAACGCCTGATGTGTTACCTTTTATCAGCCATAAAGGCCATCAATTCATTCTCCACCTTGACGAACTGTTCTCGAGCCGCCTGAGCAGCAGCGGTGTCGGACCGCGCTTCCGCATCACCTACCAAAGCCCCCAGTTCACGTAACTTGTCTTGAAGGGCTTTTAATGCTCCATTATCCTCCTGCAGATCGGATTAAAGTTTACAGAATTACATAATTTTGAGTAAAAATTTTTTGTAAAGTATGAATTACGTTAACATTCTGCATGTCGATATAGACCAAAAGGGCTGCCAATTCCAGATCCACGTTGAAGCCATTCCTTAAAGGAACGCTGCGATACCCTCGTCGAATGCAGGAAACCTGTCGTTCAATGAAATTGACGGTTAAGGGAATTTTTCCCCCTTGAACTGAATGAGTCTCAATACCGGATAAGTGGCTTGTGCGATTAGGTTTTCGTCGCCAAACATGTCCGTGTCGAGTACGGCAAAGCGGAGTAAAGCCAACGGTGGACACGTGATGCGGAATTCAAATTTTTCGTCCCAGACCGGGTTGAATCCATTATCAGCTGTAGAAAAAAAAATATATGAAGCGATTGATAAAATAATATAATACCTTAATTTAATCTAATCATAACGCTTGTATTATTACTATTATTACATTATGTTTATAATATTTATACTTCAGTTTATACCTAATTAATGACTGTATGTTCTTCTTGTTTTAAATCTTACTTATTGTTTTTGTTTTGACGCATTTGCTGTTGGTCGTGTCGAAATGACTGCCTATCACTTCCACTTCGACACAAGGGCTGACGATTCCCCGTTTGGGTTTGGTCAAATGCCGGGCAGCAATAATCTATAATGAACCAATTAAAAAAAATGTTGATTAGAAGACCGCCGATTTCCATCAATGGCGCACGTACGCGGACAGTCAGAGTGATCGGTTCCACTTCAGTAGGTGCGCTGCTATCGAAGGGATTGTAGTCGTCTCTCAGCATGAAAGCAGGCTTCAGCACGTAACCACAGCGTCCGTTCTGCATGAAACGGCCGTAGTTTAACTGCATCGGTTTATCTGTTGAAGTAAATTTTAATCTAATCAATTTAAAGAAAAGAGAGAAGGGAAGTCTAGGCGCTTTCACTTTCACATAACGAGGTTTGCGTAACTGGAGGCAGGAATTTGTAATGACATAATCCGCATGTCTAACACGCTCCTAGATTTTTGTGTACAAACTTTAAAATCTTGGATTCTGCAGCGTTACGCATGTAGAGAAAGTTGGGAGAGAAAGCCCATTATCTGTCCAATTTTGGTTTTTATTCATCAGACGTTTTAATTACCTGCCGTCTGGTAGTTCAGGGCTGCCATTTGGCAACCCACGTTCCACATGGGCACCGGGTTATAATTGGATGAGTCAATGCGTTGCCCTTTAGGGTAAACACGACTCAGCATTACCTACAATAAGTAAACATTCTTTTAATGTCGTCATTTTATCATGTGTGTCGATATTTTCAACAGCTTGTTTGCCCGTTTCATTCATTTTGACTGGTGTTAAGTAAAACAGAAGAACTTAGACGTAAAGCTAATTAGTAGCACAGCTAACATCTCAGGGTTACTAGTATTAGCTTGTTGAGTGTTCATCATAATCTTGAGAATGAGGATACAGTCTATCTATCTATTTAACTTTGTATCTACATGTCTATCTATCTGTCTGTTTGTCTCTCTATCTACTCATTTGTCCGTCTGTTATATCTATCTACCTATCTATCTTTCAGATTTGTCTAGCAGGTGAGCAGCATTATAATTGGCCCAACTAAAGGTCAGTACAGAGCGAGCCAAGAGTCGGATTGCATTAAAACGCAAATTATATAAACCGTGTCTAACATTCGATAATTATTATTAATGTGACTTAACCCAGTTATAAAATTATAATGATAATGTCAAAATATCACAAACATATTGCAATAGATTATAGCAATATTATGACTTAATTATGATATTAACAGTTGAAGTTCAGTACAATTTACCATAAAAATTTCGATATTGTTATACCTGGGTTACAATTATGATTACTATTTTATAGTTTGTTTATCACAGTAGTATATATGAAGAAATATATCATATACGTGGGTTATCATTATGATTTTCAATATCCATATTTTGCTGACTATATTTGTGTATAGAAAATACATATTTGCAATTAGCAAAACGCTAGATGGCTATTAGTATTATCCTCATGGCTGTGCTGCAAAAGGCTGGGAACGGCGATCGAGCGCTGGGAACGCGGTTGTAATGCTAATGGAACAAGTCGGAACGAACCTGGTGATACCAAACGAAGAATTCGTATTCCTGCGTCAAAAGCTTCTCGGCTTTGGTCTCGGGAAAGGAGGACATCTCGTGAACATTACGACCGTCACGTCGGATCCTCTCCATTGAAAAGGTTACTGAGCGGCAGTAGATAATCAGGTCGGATAGCTCCTTGGCAATGCGCCACGTTCGCTCAATTTCACGGTGCATGTTCTCCCGGTCCGTTGCCGACTGGGCTACGCTCTAAACAGACCAATTGTCAACAACTCGTTAGCTATCAACACATTCAGCAAACTTTTATTTTTAAAAAAAAGCAGCGCTACATAGCCTAGGTTAGGTTATAGCTCTCTATCGGTAGGTGATAGAAATTAAGCCAGCGAATTACCTTAATGGCAGTGGCCCACTCTTGAGCTTCTTCCTTGCTTACGACACCCAATTCGATGGCGGCGTAGTGGGTTGGTGTTGTTATGCGAAGGATCCATTCGGGTTGCTGCTGGTGATGACCGCTGCTCGAACTGATGGAACCGCGGTGTCCGTTGTACATGAAGGGTGACGGACTCGATGGCACCGGGAATTGCAAAACTTCCACGACTGCGCCCGAAACGTCAAAGCTACCCTTCTGCAGACTTCCCAGCGGCATAGCGTCTCCGGACTAAGTTAGTAAATGCAATTTTATTATTATTCGACTCGTTATGAAAATAAATTATTGGATTATGTTAATATAAAGCAAATAGGAACTTTTTGAAGAAAGTAAATGAACATGACGATACCGGTATTTATAAATTATGACTTTATTAAGAGAAGTCTAACATTATAGTCAAATTAACTAATCATAACTTTAAGTACTTCTGGTAGGCAGATATCAAGAATTAGGCATAACATAATAGTAATACAGTAATATAACAGAATATCGTTTAATTTATTGTCCTTCCCAAATTCATTCGTCATGATATCTCTCTTGACGAATCGTGAAAAACGTTTCCTGCCTAGTAATTAACCGTCAAATGTCAGGCTTTATAGTGACCCTGACACGTGGAATAGATGTACTTTAAAAAAAGAAAGCCTACAGGGAGGGAAAAAAAACATCTCAGAATGGAATCCGGCTAATACTAGTTCAAGACGCCTACTAAGCATCCCAATGCTATCTTCTATTTTATTTATTTATCTACATATTTATGATCTATGTGTCTGTCTATCTATCTATCCGTCTATTTTTATCCACCAATCTCTACGTTATCGATCAGTCTACTTATCTGTATATCTATCTACCTATTCATTTATCTGCCTATCTAGCTATTTTTACACTGAACTATGTATCTATTTATCCGTCCATTTTTCACCTATCTACTCATTAGCCACCACGTGTACATATCTATAAACCTACCTACCTACCTACCTACCTACCTACCTACCTACCTACCTACCTACCTACCTACTCAATCTGTCTATCTACTATCTTTTTAACTACATTCGAATGTCTATCTATCTGGCAGCTATCTGTCTACCTGTCTATATGCCTATCTATCTATGCATCCATTTGTCTATCTACCTATTTATCTATCTTTCTATTTATCCGTTCATTTTTCAGATATCTGCCCATTAGCCGTCAGCCTACCTATCTTTGAACCTACGTACCTATCTACCCATATATCTACCTACTATCTACTCGACTACCTATCCATCTGTATGCCTGCCTATCCAGCTATCCGTCCATTTTTATCCACCCATCTGTTCGTTCTCCATCGATCTACACTATTTATGCAACCATCTATCTACCTACCTTTCTATATATTTATTAATCCATCCATCCATCCATCCATTTATCTATATATATGAATCTATCTACCTATCTATCTATCTACTGTCTGTCTATACATCCGTCCATTCCTTTAATATGCCTGTCTGTTTGCTATCCATCAACCTACCTATTTATCTAACTTTTTACATTCTACGGCAATCATAATAAGTACATCTTCTCACGTAGTTACAGCCGGTACATTCAGGTTTGTTACAGTACTACTAATTAGCCTAAGTCGAAGCTATCATACTCGAGTACTAAACTCATTTAACTGGGAAAGTCCACGTTTATGAAATATTAGGATAAATTAATCAAATGCTAATACCGATTCGTCTTGCATCTCTTGGGCCTCGATCTCGACAGTGTAGTTGGCGGGGAACCATTTCTGGCACTTGCCACCGTAGTCGCCCTTCCACCATCCTCCTTCCTCCTTCGTCACATTGGTGATGATCGCGTGCGTGCAAAAGGACAGCTCGTCCTCGCGCTGAGCTTGATAATTGTACAGCGCCTTTACTGTGACCTTCGTCCGTATAAGAATAATTCAATATAAGGCGTCAAATTAAATTCAACAAGAAACAACTATGAAGTCCATACATTAGAATCTGAAATTCACAAACTATTACGTTAAACAAAATACCTTGGACAGGACGCTGGGGTCCATGTAATTCGAAGGGCCGTCCGGGTCAACTTCATGAGGATCCTTTGTAAAGAACATAAAATAAAATATATACATTACACAGAAATAACATTCAAAACACAAACCATTATTAAATGAACCAACTACCATAAACATTTGGTAAATTTATTTTACACTGTGCATTTTAATCAATAACTTGTCACTTGTACTTGCATATAATAACAGAGTAGAAATTAAATTAAGGGAAATTTACGAGCGAATTACTATGGATAATGATACCCTGTTAATATTATTATTATTATTACCAAAACTAGGTTAAACTTCAACAAAATGCTTGATTCACAAATCTGTCTCTTCTTCCATCGAGAGGGAAAAAAAAGATCCATTCATTCGATTGGCGCATTTCGTGTCCTTCATTCCCTTAATGAACGAAGACAACCGGGGCGGAGATCCCTCCTCTTCACGACGCAATGAATTATGCAACGGAGTAGCTGGATGCCGGTTGAGACTGGAACGCCGCGAGATAAGCGAAAGGAAGATTCAAACTCGCCTCTACGGATTACGATTCCATTAGGGATTTCTATCACGGAAACCGCTGTCTAACACCCTCTGCGGTAAGACAGTATAAAAAGCCTAGACTGGTCAAAAAAATCATCGCAGTCTACTCAGGCAGTTCAACAAGAACCCCAACAACAAAAAATGGCTCAATACGTAAGTTTCATTGTCCAATCAAAATAATTCATTTGAAACAATAATCATTCTTGCTTAGGTCGTGTTCTTGGCTCTTTTGGCTACGGCAGCAGCCAGGCCTCAGCTGCTTCAAGTCCCGCAGATTCTCCAGGGTCCGGGTTTTCCAGGCGGTCAGGTTTTGACCTTGGTCCCCGTTAACAGCGGCGCATCCGTGCAGAATCAAGCCGGACAGGTTATTTCACTTACACGCTCATTATTCACTTGATCACTCTATTAATATCCCCTTACTTGATTTATTTTCCTATTGGATTTCATACTTTGAACTTCAACGGCCTTATCTCTTGGTTTTAAATTTAAGTTTTTCTGATTTTATATTAAAATACTAAATTGTGTTAAAGAACAGCATTTTCAGCAGAATCGTCGAGTTCAAGTTCTGCCATTAAACGCTTGTTTCATTGAAACTACCAGCAGATCGTCATGCTCCAGCCAACCTCCGGCGTTCCTTCCTTCAGTGGCGTTCCTGCCTTTGGTGGCATTCCTTCCTTCAGTGGCGTTCCTTCCTTCGGTGGCGTTCCTTCCTTCGGTGGCATTTCTTCCTTCGGTGGCCTTTCATCACTCGGAGGTGGTTCTGTGATCCTCCTCCGCCCAGTTGCCGGTCAGGCTCCAGCTGTAGGCAGCTCCTTGGTTACTCTTCCAGTCCCTACAGCCCCAGTGGCCCCAGTACCGGCTGCAGTCGTTGTCAACCCCGTTACAGCGGCCCCAGTACCGGCTGCAGTCGTTGTCAACCCCGTTACAGCGGCCCCAGTTACCGTGCGCCCGGCTCCTGCTCCGGTGCAGCCAGTTGTTGTTCCACCGACTCCAGTTCAGCCAGTTCAAATTGCAGTTCCCGCCAAGCCCGTTTCAGTCTCCGTAGCCGAGAAGGTATGCTAATTCTCCACAGTTTTCCATTTTCCTTAAATGTTTAACGATCGTTAATTGCCCAGTCCGAGCCTGCCAAGTACACCTACAGCTACGAAGTGAACGACCCTTCGACCGGAGACGTCAAAAGCGCCTCTGAAACCCGCGACGGCGACAAAGTGACCGGTTTCTACACTGTTGCCGACCCCGATGGTACCCTCCGCCGTGTTCAGTACACCGCCGACATCAATGGCTTTGTTGCTACGGTCGACAGCAAGCCTTCCGGAATCGCTATGCCCGTTGTAGCCAAGCCTGCTGGCCAAGTCCCCAATGCGGCTGCTTCAAGTGGCGCCAAAGTTCTGACCCAGTTTGCTTCGCCAGCTGTTTCTTTCAAATGGGGAACCGCTTAACCTGACCTGACTTGAGCCTGTGACCCCTTCTCTTTTTATAGATCTTGTACAATCAAACTTGCATCAGAAAAATAAACCCCAAAAAAGGTTAAACCAACTTGCCTCCCTTAATGAAACTGCGACTATAGCATTAACTGGTATGCGAACTACGCGTTTTCAGATGTAAACATTTGGAAGACTTACATTGCGCCGCTGCCGAACCAGCTCCTCAGTGACTGGGTACTTCAATCGCACCCTGCGGTACAGGGGATGTTTCTCATAGTAGTTGACAAGGTCGACTAAGCTTTCAAACTGGGCCGTGCCTATGACGAAAAGTCGACCTTCTTGCTTGATACGGCAATGTTTTATCTTGTTTTCAGCCCTAAGCAATACAGAAAAAGAGAGAGTTAGATTAGCTACAATGTAGACGTTGCAAATTCAACATCTTTACTTGAAGGATATAGAAAACGACGAGGATTCTCTCTCGCTAGGACGCACCAGAAAGGCACCGTCTCGAGGCACCCATCGCAGCAGTTCTTCGGCTCTAGCTCGACTCGTATTCGGGTGGTACCAATCTTTACCTTCGTGGCTCGTCAGCTGAGGTACCGGTTCCGTCAAAACGATGCTAAATTCCTACATTGCAAATGAAATAATGATTTACTCGACGTAAAAAAAAACACTGAACAAAACAACTACATTATGTAATTATGGAATTGTACGAAAACTGCAATACTTTAGACCATTAAAAACAAAAAAAAACAACGATTTCAAGAACACGATTCAATAACAAACACTGGGTATAAACGGCTGGGGGTTAAGGTGCAGCTTAACAAAGGGGAACGGCAAAAAGACCGCACTATACCTGGCTCCTTAAAGGATGCGAGCGGTAATAGCAGATGAGAGTATAGAGACTATCAAAGAGATTAGATTCGATTAGACTGTATTTGGTTTGTCCCCACTCCTGTTTGGAACGGATACGGCAATGGTAGATGCGCCCCTTTCGCCTGGAATTAGTTCAATGGAATAGACAAATTCAAAAAAAAATTAAACTTGATGAGTTAAGGGCAAAGAAACAAGTACCAAAATGACAAGGAATAATTTCCTACGAAGTTTTCACTATTGCGCACGAGGAAGGCGCCATCTCCGAGATGCGGTCCGTGAAGTTTGAGCAGATCTTCGGCGCGGCTCCTGCCACCAGCCAGATGTCCATGAAACCACTTCTCGCTAAAATGAAGCTCGTAGTTTGGTACGCCCTAAAAAAATGACAATAGATTTTAAGACGCGAAAAACTGATTTAGCAAAAACTTGGCTAAAACGCTGTCAAAATTTAGCGTTTAAATAAGCAAACACATGTAAAATACTTGTTTCCATGTCGTTCTGGATACTTGGCAAAAACATAGTACTACCCTCACCGAGGAATAGTTTGTCTCCATTGCTTTGTTTTCTGCACCACAGTACAGTACTTACGTAGCTATAATTCAGTTTTTGTGTTCGCTATTTTAAACTCTCTCGCAGTAGTTAGTTTTAGATAACCTGGTTTTGTCTACCGTACTATAGATCCCATTTAAATAATGTTCAATGAATGAATTGTCTTTGTTATTTGCTATGTGTGTTTGTGCGTGGCAATCGAATGAAGAAGACTCTAAAATTATTCATTAGCTGGAAAATTTGCAATTGAAAAGAGCGTCAAAAGTTGGGTCGACTCATGTAGGACACGTGGGTACGCAGTTGAGTCGACTGCAGTTGAAAAGAGCGTCAAAAGTTGACTCGACTCACGTACGACACGTGGGTACGCAGTTGAATCGACCGCAGTTGAAAAGAGCGTCAAAAGTTGAGTCGACCCATGTACGACATGTCGGTAAGCAGTTGAGTCAATCGCCATTGAAAAGAGCGCCAGAAGTTGAGTCGACTCATATTCGATACGTCGGTACGCAGTTGAGTCGACCGCAGTTGAAAAGAGCGTCAAAAGTTGTGTCGACTCATATTCGATACGTGGGTACGCAGTTGAATCGACTGCAGTTGAAAAGAGCGTCAAAAGTTGAGTCGACTCATATACGACACGTGGGTATGTAGTTGAGTCGACCGCAGTTGAAAAGNGGGTCGACTCATATACGACACGTGGGTACGCAGTTTAGTCGGCCGCAGTTGAAAAGAGCGTCAAAAGTTGAGTCGACTCATATACGACATGTGGGTATGCAGTTGAGTCGACCGCAGTTGAAAAGAGCGCGAAAAGTCAAATCGACTCATATGTGACTCATAAGTACGTATAGGACTGGTATGCAGTTGAAAAGGGCGCGAAACGTCGGATCGACTCATGTGCGGCACATGGCGGGGCGAGTCGGTGAGGGCGAGTTGGGGGGGGCGAGTTGGCAAGGGCGAGTTGGTGAGGGCGAGTTGGCAAGGGCGAGTCGGTGGGGCGACATGGTGGGGCGAGATGGCGGGTTGACTCGCCCGCAGTGAAAAAAAGGGCGAAGCATGCCCGGACTTGTTTGGCTCCCATGTTAAGATATAGGACAACGATTTAACATAGAAACAGATAGAGAATTTGAAAAGGTGGGAAGAAAAACGGGGGAAAAAAAAGGAAAAAAAACGTGGAGTGGAAAAAAGTGAACAATATGTCTCCATGCTGTTAAGCAATGGAGATAATTAGAGTAATCTTATAGAACTTTTAATAATTACAGGGATCTATGAAATCTTGATTGTGTAAAAATTTTAAAATCATGGAGAATCTTTGAACTGAATATCGATTATTTTTCCTCTTCTATTACGCTTTAGGTTAAACTGATGCAGAAGATGAAGGAAGATGCTGCTCAGCGCAAGGGACTCGAGCTGAAACATTCCAAGGAAGTGGCACAGCTGCGCAAGGTCCGGCCCCGTTTATTTTTATGTATTTTATTTAATTATATGGAATTAAATCACTAGTGTAACTATTTGTTGTACGTCCATCTTTCTCTCTATCCGCTGCGGTTAAAAATTTCAACCAACGGAATCGAGAGAGAGAATGACAATGTGAATGTTACAAAACTAGGATTCCCGTCGTCGAGAGAACGAAATCCGCACCCTGAAAGCTGAGAAACAGATCAAGGAGTCGGTTCTGAAGCGCAAGCAGGAGGAGGTGATGGCCCTGCGCAAGATGGCGCGCAGTACGATGAGCGAACAGGCTGCCGGTCGGGTCTCCGCCAAGCGTGAGTTGATTTCATTTGAACTTTTATATCCTGCGGATTGAATTAAAGTTAAAACGATGGATGATTGGATCGTTGTAGGGCGCAACGGACAGCAGAATTCGCATGGTTTCTCACCGAAAGTAGCCAAGCAGAAGTGGCAGCGTCTGGAAAACAACCTGTCGCAAATTGCCAACAACAAGATCGCCGTTGCCCAACTGGAAAAAGAATTGGAACGGTAATATTCATTGTTGATTTTTACACTCATTAAATTTTGACTTTTCATTAAAATGTAGATTAATTTCGATTTAATTTAAGTAAATGTTATATTCTTATTATATAATAATAGTTGAATGATTTAGATTGAAATTGATTCCGTTTTTTTGGTTTTAGAATGATTGAAGAGAGAGACAACGTCGGTCGATCCCTGTCGGCGGCCCTGCGGCAGCGGGATCGGGCTCTGGCCACGGGCAAGGAAGAGGGCTACATCCGCGAGATTGAGGAGCAGATTGAAGCCTACCAGGCCAATATCGATTATATCCAAGAGAACATGGCCGAGTGCCAGCGGAACATCGTTCTCATCGAAGAAACCAAAGTAATATTTTTCCCCAATTAAATTTTTTCTAATTTAAATTCGGCTGTTTTTATTATTTCTTTATATTTCTACCAAATTCAATATTGAACTTAATGAATCGGTTTAATATAATCTATTGATATATCTACCTATTATTAGCATGGTAGGTTCAATCCTAATTGTTTAATAAATTTGTCGATTGGTGCAATAATTGAAGTTTCCTGAATTCTTGTGATTTATTTGTTGTTTTTTTAAATTAGATTTATAATTATTATCTTATTATATTATAAAATTAAATAACATGTATCCTAGAAATTGTGATGAAATGGGTTACGTAATACAATCCAAAAAAATAAGGATAAATCGGTTAGTAGTCCTGCAATTTTGCTATTTTCAATATCTGTGGTTCGTCGTTTATCAGGAGGGCACTGGAGACTTCGAGGTGGACAGCATGGCGCAGGTGGCCGAACTGGAAGAGGCCCGTTATCTGATCTCAAAGCTGGTGGGAATGAGCCTGGATCAGGCTGTCCTTGTCGCCCAGAAGGAAGTCAACGTCCGCGACCTTCAGTCCCAGTTGAAACAAGTAAATCACGTCTTGATATGGATATCGATTTTCTTTTTGATATATTCAGAACTGATGTCGTTACGATATCGATACGATATATCGAGACCCAAAAAGTATCGATATCGATGTATCGGACAACCCCTTAATGCTCCATCTTCATTCGCCAGTTTCTGTTGAATTCGATCATTTTTTTTAAATTTTGGAATTGAACCGATAGGTTTCCGAGTTGGACGCCCTTCATCAGCAGCTGCTGCAGCACGTCCTTGCCAATTCCGACATGGAGCTGTACAATATCCTAGCCAGCGCTGGAGTCCCGCAGGGCCTCGGCGATCAGCTGGCCGTCAGTTCGCAGTCGTCGAGATCGGCGTCTCCGGTGGAGAGCGTCAGTTCAGGTATAATGACGTTCAGTGATTGCCACCAAACTTAACTTAAAACTGTTAATATTAATATTAATTGAACTATTTAGACAAACTATTTCAGCGGCAAATTTTTTACAAAAATGGACGAGTGGATATTTAATTTTGTAATGATGTGAATCTACTGCTTAAATTATGATTTCAGACTAGCGAGATTTAATAAAAATTTATTTGAAATATTAATTTAATTGATCTAGCCCAACGGGGTTCGACAGGCACCAAGGCCCGTCGCAGGACATTTGCTACTCCAGACGAGCTGCTGTACAGTACGACGTCCCTTGACACAGCCGGAGTGACGCCTGCTGCTCCGATTAAGGAAGAGGAAGTTGAATCTCATGTCAACTCTCCTAGGTAAATATGGGAATATGGACAAACAGTAAACAAGCGTTTATCAAGTAAATATCAATTCAAAAAGTCTTAATTTATTAATTTATGTTCACAAGGTTTGGCTTTTAGAGTCGGTACTAGTTTGGTTTAGCAGTAGTCTGAAAATTATTTGATATTTGTTGATATTAGTTGACATTTCAGTTTGATATCACTATATCAACACCAGTAACAAGCGTTTATCAAGTAATTATCAATTCGGTCTCGGTCTGTTACTTTTGCTTCACAATGCATGGCTTGTAAAGCTTTCGTTAGCTCGATAGTAGTTTGATATCAATTGGTATTAGTTTCGTATAGTTGATATTAGTTCGGTATCACTGTATTAACATCACCAACAAGTGTTTATCAAGTGATTATCAATTTGGTTTCGGTCTGTTACTTTAACTTCACAACTTGTGGCTTGTTGGCTATATTTACCTCAATAACAGTTTGATATTAGTTGATATTAAATTGATAATAGTCGATACTTAGTGTGGTCTCACTACATAAACACTATTAACAAGTGTTGGTCAAGGCTTGTGGCTTGTAAAGCTATAGTCAGCTCGGTAGTAGTTTGATACTAGTTGATATTAGATTGATATTAATTGTAACTTAGTTTTGTATAACTACAAGCGTTTATTAGGTAAATGTCAAATCAGTCTTAATCTATTGGTTTCCGGATTATACTTTGCAGCTTTCAGAAGTTTGAACTAGTTTGCAGTAGTTTGATAGTAGTTTGATAGTAGTTTGATATTAGTTTGATTTCACAATACAAACATCACTAAACCGTCAATCCAGTTTTGATTTTTCTAGTTTCACTTCCTAATATCCGGATTGTAAACTTACTATTACTTTGTTAGTAGATTGATAGTGATAGTAGTTTGATATTACTCGATACTAGGTTGATATGGTGGTCATTAAAATACCCAACTTGAC
The DNA here is from genome assembly GCA_022114935.1 of Leptestheria dahalacensis. Taxonomy (NCBI): domain Eukaryota; kingdom Metazoa; phylum Arthropoda; class Branchiopoda; order Diplostraca; family Leptestheriidae; genus Leptestheria; species Leptestheria dahalacensis. The sequence goes on along the minus strand of JAIQCU010000470.1, from coordinate 22,228 downwards.
TTGCAGGCGTATCACCAAGAGCGACCTAAGCGAACAGCAGTCGAGTGCGAGCATTTTGATTCCAGCCCGGCCGGGAGCCGCCGCTTCGCTGTCGAGCTTGATTCCTCCCCCGGTTTCCCCTCGGCTTCCCCGCAAAGCTGCTAACACGAGCGCTTCCAACTTGTCTGCTAAGCTGAATAACCTGTAAGTAACGGTCAAAAAAATAAAAATAAAAAAAATACAGTGCTGGATCGAATCTCTTTCCGCTTAAAACGAATTCAAACTTTCAATCAAGAGTTAAAATTTTAACTTATCCGTTGTTATATCCAGCACTGGCTTTTCAAAAACAGCATTTAATTTTTACGACTTTGGTTTAATTACTCTTTTTAAGAAAAAAGGAAGAATTAATAAGCTTGGGCTTTCTGTTATTCACCCGACTTTATCGATACCTTCTCGATTCCCGATCCTGTCTGCTTACCTGCGCCCGCTTTCTCTCTTGTTTCCCTGTTCTTCCCCCACCCTGGTTTTATCATTCAGGGATCTGAGTGACGGTTCCAGCTCGGCCCCGGCCTCTCCTCCGACCTTCCGCCGCGCCATTAGTCGTGAAGAGAATCCCAATGTCTTCTCGAGACTCACGTCTGGAACGAATGTCGGCTGCGAGCCGGTGCCCAACCAAGGGACGATCAATCCGTTCCAGGGCAAGGTCTGTCTTTCTGTTTCTTTGATTAATGACATTATTTAATGAGTTGTTACGTAACGAGTCTCGTTATTATTTAATAATATCAAAAATTAGTTGTAATTTCTGTAATTAAATTAATTTAATTCTAGTTATAACTTGTTAAAATCAGGAAAGAAAAGACTATGTAGGAAATTACAATGTGACAAAAAATTTGTATTGATTACTTAATTATTGTATTTATTATTAATACGTTAACAGTCAATTGTAAAATAGAAATATTTATAATTAAAAAATTTAGATTTTATTTACTTTATATAAATTAATTATAAAAGCAAAATGAATTAACTACTGAAATGATCAAAGTTGCTTCAGTTTGTACAAATTTCAATTAATTTGATATCGAAATTAAACGATAGTAATTACGAGTGTATTGTTTGATTTTTCCGTCAATACTCTGGACAATGCTCAAACGATAATTAGGAAATGTGATTTGACAAACTCGGCCGGTGAAATATTATTTATTCATTTTTTTATTATTTTCTCGTCCAATGCAGCTGAGCAATCGCAGCCCTTTGATTTGCACGCATGTCGCTGAAGGCCATTGTCAGGCTGTGCTTTCCCTGTGTGCTACCGATACCCTGCTTTTCTCCGGTTCCAAAGGTTGCCCATCCTTTTTTAAAAAAATAAATCATAAAATTTATTGAAAGTCGTTATTCAGTATCAATTATAGCGGAAATGACGACTAACGGGAAAGAAAATTTAAACAATTGTTGAATATTTGAATTTGCAGATCGCACGGTTAAAGTTTGGGACCTGACGACCGGCTCTGAGGTGCAGTCTTTGAATCGGCACTCCAATTCGGTGGTTGCGGTCAAGTACTGCGCCGAATCCAATCTGGTGTTCACCGCCTCGTCCTATTACGTCAAAGTTTGTCTTTAACTCCGTTTTTTTAAAATACAGTTTAAATACGATGTAGTAATGTTTAAGTATGTTTTTATTTGTATTGACATTGTTATTATGTATAATTTAGGTGTGGGATCTTCGCCAGTCACCTGCCAACTGTGTTAAAACCCTCCATGCCTCGGGCTATTCGTCCAATGGTAGCTACACGACTGGAACGCGCAGTCTGCAGCTTCCGGCCGGTAATTTTACTTCTTTAATTGACCTACTTGCTGTGAGCTTACAGATCGATTACATCTAGCAGTATTCAATCATTGATATGTAATACAGTTGAAGGCTGATTAGAAATTCTACATCCGAATATATTCGAGATTCCAGCTGTCCTTTCATCAACGATATCGTTTTGCACTTCAAAGAAATCCTATGACAGTTATCAATATAAACTTTGAGTTATACTAAATGTAGTTAACTTTTTTGATTAAATACAAAAATCTGTGTATGAAGGATGCCAATTATAGCGAAGGGTTTAATTAAGAAATTAACTAATTGTAAAATTGATTTTTTTCTTGAAGGAGAGAGTTTGATCAACGATCTAGTGCCGAGCACCATCAACAGCAACCTGCTGTACGCTGCCGCCGGCAACCAGGTGCGCATCTGGGACCTGCGCAAGATGAGCAGCACGGGAAAGCTGAGCGGAGGTCACCAGGCTGCCGTCATGCGCTTGGTGGCCGGTCCCATTTCCAGCCACGACCACCACCGCGGCGAGTACGTCATCACCGGCTCCAAGGATCACTATGTCAAGGTCTTCGAGGTGCGCGATAGTGCGGCTACCGGAGTCCTCAGTCCCAGGTCAGTTACTTATCCATCCGAGTTATCAGTACGTTAAGACTAACTTTTAACTATTTCCCCAGTTCAATGTGTCGATATAAACACAATATCTAGAATGTCGAGTCAACTTTGTGATTTGGATTTGTGTAGATTCAACTTGGACCCGCCCCATTACGACGGTATCCAGTGCCTGGCCCTGTACCAGAACACTTTAGTCTCGGGATCGCGCGACGCCTGCATCAAGGTGTGGGACCTGCAGCTGGGCGAGCAGGTTTTGTCCTTCAGCAACGCCCATCGTGATTGGATCTGCGGCCTTGCCCATTTGCCCGATGTCCGCGTCGTTTTGTCCGGATGCCGCGGAGGGATCGTCCGCCTCTGGGCCACCGAGAGCTGGGAGTCGCTGGGTGAAATTCGCGCTCACGCGGCGCCCATCAACGCCATTGCTGCCAATGCGTCGAATGTATTTACAGCCTCTAGGTATTTTTCTTTTTCAGTAAAACTTGTAGAATCTTCTTTTAATATCATAATTAACTAATTAATTTATTGATACATATATTTGTTATCATCGTGGAAAAGTTGTTGATAAATATTAAAAATAATTACAGTACAATTATATTGGGATTTGTAATTGTAATTAGTAATAATAATGTAATAATCATCTGTTTGAAATGTTTGGTTGCAGTGATAATAGCATCAACATGTGGCGTCTTCGATCCAACGTGGATATATCGCCGGAGCCCAGTGATCAGTTTTAAAGCGGAACCCTCTCCACCTTTTTCCCTTTTAGATTGAATGTCACCAACTTTAGGGAATATTTCCATAAAAGTAAAGAAACGTTAATTTACACAGCGGCAACTAATGATGCAATATTCACATTCCAGTCGTGTACCTTAATAACTGTTTCTAGATATTTTTTTATAAAACAATTTCTAGTTTTCCCCCGTTTTTTCCCTCTTTTTTAAAATTAAATAAACCACAGCGGTTTTTATATTTTCCTTCCTTTTTTACAGCCTTGTGTTTCGAATAAAAAAAAGTAATGAATTCCGTTTTTCCAGCTTCACTGATCAACGGGGCGCAGTGGTTGTCGTATCTTAGATACATTTTGCATCGTGTATAATAAAAGTACAATGATTGCTGTTAATGAAATGCATATTTTAACTTGATAAAAATAATAAAATGAAGTAAACTAATTGATATTGTTGATTTTTAATGAGATTGTAGTTAAATAGAGAATTCAAGACGGCAATTCCCCGATAGAGCTTTCGTTTATTGGCTTCGTACGGTCGTACTAAAAAGCAGCGGTAGGAAATAGTAGCTTAAAACTGGGGTTTTGCTCGCAGAGGAAGTTTCAACTTCGATTAATGAAGAGACACGTGAGAAGAAAAAGCCGGTCTTTGTGCCGTGTCGAGGCCTCGGTCCAGTTCGTCCTCGGCCGCCGTCGTCACTTCTTCGCGGCGTTGGCTTCTGCCGCCAGTTTCTGCTTTTCTCGCATCAGGTCGGCATCCCTGGAACGAGGTAATAGAGCCGTTATCACAGACCGTTCGTCTTTTACTGATTATGCTGTGACGATGATATTACCGCGATGCAGTCTGAGAACGAGTAATCTCGACGGTAACTCACCTCTGTTTACGAGCCTCCAGCGACATTCCTTTGTTGGCGTCTTTGTCCGACGCCCCTTTACGTTTGTCAGCCTCCTGCTGCTTCTTCGCAGCTTTGGCTCGGGCAAGGTCTCTTTGATTGCCTCCTGCGGGAATTACAAAACATCTACACATGAAACATGCATTTTGTATGTTGCGCCAAACATGGGTTGTTTAACAGTAGATCACACGTTTTCTGCAACGTTCTGTGGTTTAAACAGTTTTTCGAATAACGGTATTCAGCGCCAAAGTGAATGCCCGCTGTATGATACCGCTGACACCCTACCCAGACTTCCCGAGCTTACTAGCGACACAACCTGTCGAATGCTTCCAACTCGATAAGAGGACGTCATAAAATGAACTTGGATTTTCTAAACCAAGGACAAAGCTCCTCACCAACCCAACATGTAATTGGGGCGCGTTTACATCTTTCAAGACTTGAGTAAATTGAAAATTTATTTACATATTCCAAGCTTTTAAACATCTTTAAATCAAATATGAAATATATACAATAATAATCGGCGGAACTTACTGGTCATCCTTTTCTTTACCCCCGATTAAAAATAAAAAATAAATAAGGATTTAGCGAAGCTCAGTGGATGTTGGCGTGTCACTTTCTTCTTTCTCTGGGCAGTTTTGTTGATGTCCTCCCTAACCCAACCCCGAGTCGAGTGATTTCACAACCCCTTTAGTTCACTGAATCGCCGCTAGGTGGCGCCCCCCGTAGCAAAAGGATTTGAAACTTTCAGAACGTAGTTCAATTTGAATGCAAGTATAGTTAATAAATTCAAGTCTAAATAATTATTTAACTTATAATATTACATTGCAATGTAAGTATTTTTAATATAGCCGATTCTGAATTAATTATATGACTACTCTTATTGAATTGTTATTATTTCAGAGTTGCAAACCCCTTTCACGAAGATCCGCTTTGTCGTATCTCCTGCCACCTGCGCAATTCCTTTTCAACTCGACAAAAGACGGGCGCACTTGAGCAAATAGTAATTACCGCATTCTATCCGATTTTCCTGGCGCATATTGGAATAAACTTTAATTGTATTTTTAATTTAACGGCTAATTTTCGTGTTATATTTCATTGTTTCGTATGAAGGTCCGGGACCGAGTGATGGGCATTTATTTCTTCCGCTTGCAAAATTGCCAAATTGCAACAGAAGTAATAAGAGTTAATCAAAAATATGACGTAATTTAATTTAGATTCAATAGGGTTTATAACGCTGCTGAGTCTGATTCGGTATCACATATTTGGCTGCTCCTTGCCGAGCCAACGTGTCGGCTTGTTCGTTGCCCTCGATGCCGTTGTGGCCGGCTACGTGCACCTGTGGTTTAGTCGGTAAAACTTGATAAGATTCAAATACTAATCAACATGAAATCTGGATGATTAAGTCAACAGAAATAATATGGGATGACAGATTTGAAACTCCAGTCACTGCAGTTTTACCCATTTGACGTCGATTCCTTTCATCGCCCCGCTCAGCTCCTCCAGCTGGACTCGGTTCTTGACTTGACCACCCGTGGAAAGTTTCCACTGATTTTTCATCCAACTGGGCAGCCATTGGGTAATACAGTTGATTAGGAATTTCGAGTCTGTGTTGATCTGCAGCTTCTGTACACCTAAACCAATTTTATAAATTCACATTTACATACCTTCATTTTTGACATATCTATCAGATCCATTACTATTATTTTCATATATTATATTATATTTACATACAGTATTTTAAGTTTTAACTTAATTTATATATTCTGAATGCTAGATTCCCCTTCCACTATATTCATACTTGAGTATTTACATTTGCATAGGAGGTAACAGACTTACCCGCCTGTTTAGCGATTTGAATCGCACGAGTTGCTGCCTCTATCTCGGCCACGTTATTCGTCGCGGGTCCCCGAACAGCTTCCGCTACGTTTCTTCACAAACGAGACATATGATGTATTAAACATTCATGTGTTCTTAACAAAGTTAAATGGATATTGAGTTACTATACAGTGCATGGTGATGCCGGAACCAAACGCCAATTCCCGCTTTGGCACCCAATCTGCCGTTCGAACCGCAGGCCCCGTCCGTGAAGACTTGGACGTAGCCATCCGAGTCGATCATAAACTCCCCGACAAGCACGTCAGTCTTACTGCTTTCGGAACTGCTGGGATTCGTGACGTCTCGTTTAGGTGCTGCACTGCTGGGTTGGCTAACGCTCACGGGGGCGGAATCTAACTGTCCTCCATTCTCTGTGACAAAGTCCACAGCCTGGTCATAGATGGAGAACTTTTTATATTTGGCGCCTGAAAAGCCGTCGACCTGCCGTTTGCACTCGTCCCTTTAAACAAATAAATAAATTAATGCTCGTTAGTATTTTCGAAAACCACCAGTTCGACTTGAAATGTTAGGATTAAAATGAAACCCACCAAGTGTTGTACACTCCAATGTTTCTTCCCCGAGCTACGGCGTAAAACATCTGGTGGGCTTTTCCCCGCAGAAGTCGGGTAAGGAGGTATGTGGGAGCGCTGTTATTGGTATTTTTACGAATTGCTAATGTGACTACATGGGCCCCTTGGCGAAAAAATTGCATTTGGCTCAAAGCCTATGCAAATCGGCCTTGAGGACAAAGAGTTAAAGTTGAAAAACGTCTGCTTTGGAGAGTTTATTTTATGTCGAATCTCCACCTAGCGGTGACAAGGTAAACTACGATTTTTCATTATTATCCATCTTATCTATCCAACCTATCTATCTATCCATCTATCTAGCCCTGTCCATATATCTACTTAGCTACTTATCTATCTACTATATCCGTTTTTCATTATATCTTCCTACCTACTTACGGTCAAATTCATCTTCTTCATAAATCAACAATTCAGAATGGTCCGTCTGGTAACTGTGATAAATTCTATATAGAAGTTGTCTTCTAGATTCGTTTATTACATTCCTCACACTATTCCTTGCTTGCTTTGTTACACACACAGCCTGTCCGTTCTCCTTCACGGTAAAAAGATATGATGGAACGCTCGTTTGTAGAAGTCTGAGTACTTCGAGTGAATGTAGTACTCCTCGATGTTTGGCTGGATCCAGGCGTCCTCGGGTAGGGTCTTGTAGATGGGCTCGCCGTACAGGGTTCCAACCTTCAATTAAAAACAAAAGCACGTTACTCGCGATCTGCAGACGATACCCTCATCATTCGTCCGTCAAAAAGAACGTACCTCCCAGTTGGGGACGTTCTTCATCAACTTGGCTTCCTCGTCCCTGTTCTTGCGCACTTGTTTCAAAAACCTGAAACGAGAATGGGAAAACATAGAACAAGCCGCACGTGGCGATTGCGTTGTCGTATTTACGCTCTGTCGTGCTCCGCGAGTAGCATCGGCAAAGTGGCCAGCTTGGAGCTGCGCACCTCGATCTCGGCCTTCTTGATCTGCGGTATGCAGTACATATAGTAGTAGGCCAAGACGGCTCCATTGAAAGCAGCAAACCCGGCGAACCAGGTATATCCTATTAAAACATGAATGTTAACAAATAATTTCTTGATATTTTCAACTGCTGCAGGCAAGTATCGGCAGGCTGGGTGAACACTTGGTTCCTCCGTCTCTATCCTTCAATTTGAATGCAAGTGAGAATTTACCATAACGATATGGACAAATACGGATATTGCCATGTAGTATACGTACCGCTAAAATAAGTCTTGGCAGGGATACGGCCGAAATTAATGGGCCTATATCCTCCCGAAGGAGGCATATCTTGCTTGGCCGTCGCCATGTTTGCTAGACTGCAAGGTGAGACACTAGCGCCATCTAGCGGTCAGCTTTGGAACTATTGGCTATTCTATGAACAAGGTATTCAGATTACAAGCAAGGAGACGGTGAATGTAGAACATTGAAATAAGAATAACGTTAATAGTTATGGTGTAGGTAATAATAACGGTAATAGCAGTAGCAATTTATATTCCAACTTACTTGTAATCTTCATTTCCCGAGGAAAAATTAAATTACTATCAATGCTATGCTAATGTTTTGAATCAACGTATTGTGTAGTTGATTGTAATGTATGTATGATGTAACATATGTAACGTAATGTATGTATGTAGGTATGCAGTAGGTAGGTAGGCAGGTAGGTAGGTACATACTTAGATAAGGACACTGTGGTAAATTAACCTTACTAAGCAGCTGAATCTCTCTGAATCAGTTATCGTTAAATTGCAAGTAAGCGTTCTGATCTGAACATATTCATCTACGTCTCCATGTGTCAGTGGTATTCGAATGTTGTTATAACTGAAGAACTTGAATCTATATGTACTTTTGGCTAAATAAATCTGCACTACTGCTGTATAGTTCGAGTTCGAATTAGCACTTTAATAAGGATCATATAGGACGAGTATTATACATATTGCATTAAGTATTAACTACATCATCATGTGTCAGTAATAAGTAGCTGAAAGCCATGCAAATAACTGAATGAAGCTATTAACTGAAGGGTTTTAGTATGTTTGTATTTTGGCAAAATCATGCTTTACACATGCTTTGCACTTTTTGCAAGGGTCCGTGTAATACGAGTAGTACGAGTGACTACAGTAGATTGTACATTTCAATCGTGTCCGATATTCTACGACTTCAAAGTTGGCAAATAAAGAAAGAGTTTGATTCGCAGCTCGTTGCAGACCAGCTGTAACCGAACAGGTAATGGAGGAAAACGCATTTGCCGTAACTTGGGTCGGGTTGTCCAGTGTACCAGTTGCTGTAGCCCGAGTCGACGTTTTGACCAGTGGAGGTCCACACCCATGTCGAGGTGTTGTTGTCGTATTTACCCGAAGTGTGGTAATTCACTTTGGAGACTCCAGGCTCGTTCATGATGATGTTGACAATATCCGTCTGTTTAGCTTCGGTTTCAATGCTCACCAGGCGGCCACCGGCTCTTTGGCAATAGCTCTCCGAGACAGACCATGAATTAGCCTAAGTAAATGTACGTAGAGTCTTTACTTTTATGTCATTTGACTTTAAGACGTTAAATTTACCGAGAGAAAGAAACAGTAACATCCCGTGGTGGCGTTGAAACAGGGAGCGTTTGATCCTTGCAGGGTCACGGGACACGTCACTATAAAACAACAACAACTTTAACTTTAAGTATAATTGAATTAACTTGATTGAATCCTTGAACACCCTGAGAGGTGATTACTGCAGTTTGAACTGCAAGAAGCAACAGAATATAATGCTGGAGAACATGTTTCTTAGTACAAATTTACTGTTTAAATGCCTGCTGATCGATGCCAGTAAATCTCCTTTTAAAGTCTTATGAACCTTAAAAAAAAATTAATTGTTGACAAACGAAGGTTAGTGATAGTATTTCATGCGTTGTTGGGCTGCTGTTGTATGATATATCCGGTTTGAAGCAGTTGAACATAAAGCTATACATGATAAGTTTTTGTAGAACGTTTGTGGCCTATCGGTTAGTATACTAAGCAATTCATAATCGGTCAACAAACTATTATCTTGATTCAGAAGTCTTATTATAGTTATAAACAGCTCTGAGGATTTGAAGCGCAGTTACATGGATAGCGCTGAAAATTACGTCTGTCGAGCAAAGCTAACTAACACTAAGTTGATTAAATTTTAATATATTTGATGTAGATTAGATTAATTTCAGTCAACTCCTATTGCCAAAACCAGCAGATCCATTAGCTCGGGTTCCAGTCTCCCCTGGCAAAATTCAGATCTGCTACCCGTTCTTATACTCTTGCGGTTTCAGTATAACGTTCAGCATGCTTCTGCTTCTGCAATTGGCCCACACATCCAGCACTTTCAGCACGCTGAAATCGGCTTCAGTACGATTAAGCGTGATTAGCAGCAGGTCGGACTTGGTCGTTTTTCATCAATTGCCTTGCATTCAGCAGCCAGAAGCATGTTCAGCATGTAGCAGCATGCGATTCAGTAGGGAAAGGGTATGCTGAATTTTGTGTGGGGTCCGGTTGCTTATATGGAGGCAGGAAAACTGCTCAAAATGCTGATTATTTAGCCAAATCCAGCAGGCAGACGGTTCGCAGTAGGTGGTTCAGCAGGTCCTCGACCTGCTATGGTTTTTCCTTAAATCTCTACACTTAACGTGACGTTAGTTTAACTAATTCTACCAGACGGGTTAAACTGTTTCCAGCTACCGGATACTCGTTTTCCAGAAGTGTAGTAGATCGTACTGGAAACGTCAGACTCTTGGCTGATGATGCTGACGATATCCGTTTGCTTGTCTGCAGTTTAAATGCTGTCTAACTGGGCGCCGTGATCGCGACAGTAATTCTGCCCGCTGGGGACCATGTGTAGTAGTAAGCCTGTTACGTAATCATCAATGTAGCGTATAACATAGTAATAGTATATCATATAACCGATACTTACAATACTATTAACTCTAAATGAATAATAACAGAATAGTTATAACATGCATTTAAATTTAAGTTAATATGTCTGTTTTTATCATGTCTGATTACCTGGGCGAAACAGTAACAACCGGTAGCTACTCTATAACATGGAGAATCGACGTTCTCCCCCAAGTAAGTGGGGCATGGTTCTACAAAACAATTAAGGATTAGGTTAATACTTAATGTAATTAACGCTAATGTAATCATAGTATACAATGTCATCCCCGTAACAAAACTAATGGCATTGGTTTTGGTAACCGAATCGATTATTGATTATAGCAAAGAAGTAGTTGACTTCATAATACTATTGAACAGTTAATTTTAATGATATTACTTTGCGTGGTAGTGGGTAGCGTTGTAGTAGATGGCGTGGTAGTCGTAGTATCACCGGATGGACTGACGTGTAGATTATCGATAGCAATGGCGTCCTCTTCGTTGTAACCACAGAAACCGTAGAAAAGTATCTTTAAAATTAAGATAATTACGATTCGATTTGTTAAAGTATGGCTAATTTAGGTGTTTCTTTACCCTAGTTTCGACCGGAGCTGAAATGGGTATCGATACCGAGACAGTGCGCCACTCGATGTTGGACGGTGACGAGTACTCCGACAGGGATAAAATACGTTCTTCGCTGTTTCCGTTCATCCAGTAAACCTAATCGAGTTGATGAAATATTTAAAAAAATAGCCCAGTTTATCTGAAAAATACCACAAAAGTTATGACAATATAATGCCTTTATTATGCCATTATTGCAAAATATTTCGGTCCGTTTTATCACGATTTTTTCATGTAATCATCCTGAGAGGCTGTAGAACAACTAATAGTTAACCTTAGGTATAAAGCAGACTGCTTTTGAACAAGTACCTTAATTATGCTTAATTCCACTGTAGTGATGACGTAATCGACCAAAAGCGTTGCCATGATGCATTCTTTTTAAATTTTTAAATAATTAATATGTATATACCTATGTGACAGGTAGAGCCATATCTTATAGTGAAAGATGTTAGTTATAAAATAATATGGAATATCTTTAAATTCATGTACCAGTTAACCTTGACAACATCCCTATTCAAGTTACTTAGGAACAGTAATTAATTACCGAAGCTGCAATTTTAGCTGACAGTCTGATCTGAACGGTAAGGAGACAAGGAGATGCAATAATTTATGAAACATACCTCGAGGTTATTAGTCTGCAGGTGTTTCGACCGAATCCAGAAATCAAAGGTAACTTCATCGCCAGGGATCGCAGTGAAAACGGGGCTCCTTAAACCGCCGTTCCCGAAGATCCTAGTTGCCTACGAACTGCGCGGAGGTACTTGCGTCCGGAATCCGGTCGAGGAGGCTGGTGTCATTTCCATTGGAGAATCGTAGGCTTCGACATACCAGCTGACATCCCCATTGGAAAAGTCAAACCAAGGCTGCATGCCATCTTCAAAGTCGGTGCTGACGAGACTACGTGCATGTGCGGGATCTATTTGATCTGCAATGCGATTTAACAAGTCGAAGGATGATGCTGTTGCACTCAGCTGAATTACTGCAAGTAATACGACAACTAGTTAGCAGCCATTCTTGACCGAGAATGACTTGACTCGGTGTAGGAGTCGTCTGACTCTTATATCTCAGTTGATCTATCATAAACAGATAAAGGGTTTTTTGATCGCCAAGGTAGCCTTTGAGTGTTTATTTATAGTAACTTGTGTTTCTGGGACAATGAAAACGGCAAATAGCAATTTGGGAAAGTATTGCAATTCGTTCTGATTACAGTACAAGTTAATTCGTATAACCAAGTCGATCTGTACAGACGTGAACGAGACAATCAGGTGATATTTAGACCGTCAAGATGGCGGACAATTGAAAATGCATCAGCTTTATAGAAATTAACGATTTTGATTTATTGACGAGACAATGCACAATCCAAAACACAAAAGACCGTCCTGAATGGCGGATAATTATTATAATTTTCTAACCTTTAGGATTTTATTTGGGCTAAACTATCAAACTGGTTTTAACGAAACTTTGGAGGTGCATCAAATACTCCTAGGTTTACATCTAGTATTTTTTGGTAGCTATATGTCAATAACCATGGAAGTTATAAGCAAACAACTTTTCTCCAGCAAGGGCCCTTGTTGCTGTAGGGCTGTACGTGGGACATTATGGGCAATTCGGGACAGTTCCACATTCTCCTGTTTCATACGAGAGATTCTTTTTCAATTTGTATTTAGACTTTGATAAATTAAAATGTAGGTTTAAAAAACCATTCTAGAACATGCTAGACATCCAGCTGTAAGCGCAGTATCTTATTGAAAAGTATATGAGAATTAATCAGACGAGACAGCAGTAGATGAGATTAACATTCGTTTATCTGTTCCGACCGAAGGTTAAGGACAGCAGAAAGGTAAGATGATAGAGACGCCATGAAAAGGGACCGAGACCTTCACTCGCCCTGCACAATGCCTTTCGCTAAAGTTGTCTGCTTAACTGTAATCGTGCTAATTAATAATGTTAGTTCAATCCCTCCGTTAAGTTTAAGCGAGGATGAGAAACTCGATCCACTGTTGGCTCGCGCACTGCTGAACACCGACTTTGAAAACGGAATGGCCCCTTGGTTTGATTTTTCCAACGGAGATGTCAACTGGTACGTAGAGACCTTCACTTCGCCTTTAGAGCCTGCACCAGCTCCTCAACCGGGTTCGGGATCCAGATACCTTCGAGCAGTACGTAAAGGACAAGGATCCTCAGGAACAGCTGTTTTACGAAGTCCCGTTTTTACTGCTTATCCCGGCGACAAAATCACCTTTGACTTTTGGATTCGTTCGCGGCACTTGCAAACTAATAACTTGGAGGTAGAACCTTATTGCCTTTCTTAGTTCTTCAAACTGCCGCTAGATGGCGCGCATAGTATGTCAACAGAAGTTACAAACAAATGAAGGACTACCATCAAAGGTCGCCTGATTAACTTACACATTGTTTATTTACTTTATGTGAAAAGCAATGTTAAGAACTTAAGCTAGTGTTAACCTTCGCGACGGTAAAACTTTATGATAATTGTTTTTAATTATGTCTCGTGGATAACTGGGTGGTAAAAGCTATGGACTGTCAGCTAAAACAGACGTGTTCTAAGCAAAAACATGTTAATGACACGTCAATAACATAACGGCTTTCACGTTTGCACATCAGGTCTCTTAGGTCAACGGAACTCGGGAAGAACGAATTGTCTCTCTAGCCGAGTAGTCGTCTCCATCGAACTTTGAATGGCGCACTGTATTGGTCTCACTTCCCATTTCAGGATCATTTGATACCAGGGTAACGTTTCAATCTTACACATTTTGTTTATTGCCATTTGAATAACCTTGACGTGTAGATAATCTTCTACGGCTACTGCGGTTACAACGATGAAGATGCCATAGCTATCGACAACTTAAAAGTAGGAGCTGAAGACACTACTACTACGCAGCCTACTACAACTTCAGGTTTATATGACTTTGTCGTAAAGCACATAACTCATATAAACAATTTGTTTTCATCCTCAGCACCATGTCCCATCAACCTCGGAGGAGACTCGGGAAACTGTTGCTCGAGTACTAGTACCGGCTGCTATTGCGTATATCATCAAGTAAGTGCTACCTTTCCCCTCAAGTATATACATTTAAGTAAAAGAATTTTATGCTTTTGTTCTCCTTGTACAGGCGCCCGTTACGTGGATCACCGCGGTCGACATTTGTCAAAGCTATGGTTTCAAGCTTGTTAGCATTGAAACAAGACAGGAACAAGAGAGTATCGCTAACTTCATGAGCACGCTACCGGGTGTGTCCGACTTTTACTTTACTTCGGGAAGGCGTCTAACTGACGGCCAGTGGCACTGGAATGCAACTGGACAAGCTCTGAATGCGGGATATACCAACTGGGATCCCTCGGAACCGAATGGAAGCGGCAGTTGCCTGTACCTGTTTGCAAGATACGACTTCACTTGTGGGGATGCACTCTGCACGCAGGACAACTATTTCATCTGTGAACAGTAGCATGTGTGCCTACTGACCCAGAATGTAGTTTACCGTATATAACTTACTGTTTGAAAAGTATCACGCCACCTGTGTTACTATTAAGATAGAAAATGGAAAGCTTTTTCCAAGTGATGTTTTAAGTAACAATATATCTATGATATGACCTTGGTTTCTTCCCCTTTTCAGTATAGTCAACATGTAAATATAACACAATGCATATACATATGTGTATTTATACTATAATTATACCATGTTTACAGAATCTGTAAAATCACTTTTCCGAGTATAGTATTTAAGTAAGAAAATTCAACTATACCTATAACAATACAAGTAGTCGAATTTCAATTACATTTTATACAGGACAATCAATCAAATTTCCTAAACAGTTGTGCAAGATTTTAGGGAAGGCAGTTTATCTGTCTATCTGTCTATCTATTTATCTATCCATCTATCTATCTAACTATCTATCTGTCTATCTGTCTATCTGTCTATCTGTCTATCTATCTATCTATCTATCTATCTAACTATCTATCTATCTATCTGCCTATCTGTCGATCTATTTATCTATCTATTTATCTACCGATCCATCTACCTGTCTATCTATCTATCTATCTATCTATCTATCTATCTATCTATCTATCTATCAATCGATCTATCTATCTATCTATCCATCTATCTATCTATCTATCTGTCTATCTATCTGTCTATCTATTTATCTATCCATTTATCTATCCATCTATCTAACTATATATATATCTATCTATCCATCTGTCTGTCTATCTATCTTTCTATCTATCTGTCTATCTATCTGTCTATCTGTCTATCTATATGTCTATCTATCTGTCTATCTATCTGTCTATCTATCTGTCTATCTATCTATCCATCTGTCTATCTGTCTATCTGTCTATCCATCTGTCTATCTGTCTGTCTATCTGTCTATCTATTTATCTGTCTATCTATCTATTTATCTATCCATATATCAATCTAACTATCTATCTATCTATCTATCTATCTATCTGTCTATCTGTCTATCTGTCCATCTGTCTATTCTCCCGACATTACTTTCCATTGTCAAATTAATAGACCTTTCATAAAATGTATCTATTACATGCATGGCACGAAGTTCAAGATTATCTTAATATAATGCAGAACAAAGTATTTCAAAGATAATTACTGCTATTATTGATAAGCCAACTCTAAACTGCATATTCATGCGTGCTTCAAAACAAGTGTCAGCAGCCAAGTCACTATTGATCATCACAAACTTTCACTCGAATTATGCAATTTCACACTGTCATTACTGATAATTTGGAGCGACAATCTTATCTAAAGAAGGCCAGCATAACTGACAGAACGTTTCAATACCTGATACGACATAGCTTGTTTAAGAAGGCATTCCAGTTGTTGCAGTATACCGGAACTCTCAAACTTTCGCAGTCATGGAATCTATCTACATCTTCATCTTAGCATTTCTCACTACCTTCCGTCAGCTCCATGCAGCACCTTCACTCGCTGAATCAACAATCCAGAAGCTGGAAGAGTTGAATCCATTGCTAACCCGAGGTCTCGTTAGCAATGATTTCGAGAATGCCATGGAACCCTGGTTTGATTTCTCCAACGGTGATGTCACCTGGTACCTGGAAACACTCAGCTCTCCGTTAGAACCATCAGCAGCCCCTCAGCCGGAATCCGGAAGCAAATATCTACGTGCAGTGCGGAAGGCGGAAGGATTGTCTGGAACGGCTGTTTTACGCAGTCCCGTTTTCACGGTCTACCCTGGTGACCTTGTGACCTTTGATTTTTGGATTCGCTCAAATCACCTGCAAGGCAATAACCTCGAGGTAAGTTTAGATTTTGAAGACTAAGTATATGGTTTCAAGAATGAACGCTAGATGACGCTGTTTTCTATCAAGTTGCAGGTTTGGTTTGCTTGTCAGAATGTATTGTCAAGTTAAAAGATCGATGTACTCAAATTAAAGTTTACTTTTCTATCGACTGAACAAGTTGCTGTAGAATTATAAACTACTTAGGAAAAAGCAAAAAGCTACTTCAAGCCTAGTATGGACAGGTTTCAGTTCAGTAGTTGTTTTGAGTTGTTATTTATTTGTTATTTTAGTTATTCTTAATTTGATTATAGTTTATTAGTTTAAATTAAACAGTTATCTATTTGAAATTTGTCGTGTAGGTCTACTGGTTAAATGGAACCCGGGAACAACGCATTCTTTCCTTGTCGGAATACTCGTCACCAGCTAATTATGAATGGCGGACGGCGAGCGTGATCATCCCTGTTAAAGAAACCACAAACACAAGGGTATGAGAAACGTATAAGCATAATAATGGTATTTGACTGTCCTTTTTGTGTTTAGATAACATTCTATGGTTTCTGCGGCAGTAATGAAGAAGACGCCATTGCAATTGACAACATATCGGTAGAAACCCCAGCAGCTTCTACGACGACATCTATTACTACGCCAACTACCTCGGCAACTACGTCACCTACTTTCCCAACGACAACAAAAGGTAATGTTAATGGCTTGGTATAGTCTTTTGGAATCGATATCCTATCCCATCTATACCTTTCAGTATAACGTAAGAAAATGTACAGATTGTTTAACATTACTAACTTAGATTGGAACTGCGTAATTGGTAAAATCCGTACATGTTAAGATGCCGACTGGTTTAAGGAATAATAAATCCTTGTAGAAACAATTGGCAACTTACCAGTCTCCACGGTGGATGAAACTAGATTAAGTTTGATGTAAAGTCTTTGGAAACATGTTTTGAAATGACTGTGGAACGATTCAGATAGCAATAGATTGATGCTGGTTTTTGATAGATGTATATACAAAAGACTTACATATACAGGCATATATACTGCCTATATATGCAGTACTGTACTGTACATGCAGATATACAGGCAGACAGACAGACAGGTAAAGATATGTAATACATAGATAGATCAATAAAAAGAAAGAAAGAAAGATAGATAGATAGATAAATAGATAAAAATACAGATAGATATATAGATAGATAGACAGACCCATAGATAGATGGATAAATAGACAGATAGTTGGACAGGCAGATAGATATACAGACAGACAGACAGATAAAGAAATGTAATACATAGATAGATCGATAAAAAGATAGATAGATAGATAGATAGATAGATAGATAGATAGATAGATAGATAGGGAGTTGGGTGTGAACCTTTGACGAGTCAACACGTGTTTTTCACTTGCTCCCATTTCAATATTCTTATTTCGTAGCCAGTGATCCATTTTCATCCGTAGTTCGAACGTAATGCCATTAGTACACACACAGTTTCCACAACAACAAAAAAAATGTCGCTCGTAAGTAATACCGAGTTTACGCAATTTTAAATTGGAAAAGAAAGGAAATCTGCGAAAAAAGACCGTTTTTGTTTCCTGAAAATGCAGTGTGACCTAACTAGCTCTCAACCACCCCCACAAAACGGGGCTGTCGAAAAGTATCGAAAGAAGAAATGTGAGGGTTGCGCAACCGTTTTTTCTCCAAGTGGGGGAAGGCAAATGTATTGCTCTGTCGACTGTCGCGCCCTTAATGGCTCCCAGGGCCAGCAGCCCACAACCCCCCTGGTTGAATCTGTGGCAATTCCCGAGGAACTCGATATGGACAATTTACGCAATTTAAGTAAAAACAAGCTAATCACAGCCGTGAAAAAGCTCACCGAACAAATAGCAACGCTATCGGCAAAGAATTCTGACCTAGAACAAGCGTTGAAACAACTAAAGTCGTCGCCAACTACCAACTCATCTCCTCGAACGTACGCGACTGCTGTTAAATCTGCCACTCCAGGGCAACCCAGACAGGCTAGTCTGACGCTGAAGCTGAGGAGTAACGTGACACCCGAAGCAGTCACTCATAAAACGCTGGATGAAATTTTCGAAACCAAGTCGAACGCTACCGCACCTGCACTACAAGCACTCAGGAAAAGGCCAGGTCAAGTGACTGTCCAGTTTGACGATGAGCTACAAAGAGACAAAGCCAAATCAATCCTCGAACAAAATATACGAAACAGCGAGCTCTTTGCAGAAGTGCTTTGCCCAAAGCAATTCTTCCCCGCAGTTGTTTTGTATGTCGGAATCGATAACCTCGCCGGTCTGCAAGCGGAAATCGAACTGCGCTACAAATCGGCCAGAAAGCAAATCGAGAATATATCGGTCATCCACAAACATCCAACTACGGCAAACTTGGGACACATCAAACTCCTTTTTAGAGAGAAAGCAGTTAGAGACGAGTTCTTGGGGAAAGGACGAATATTTCTGCCGGAATATCAAACGTCCCACAAAGTCGTTCCTCTGGACCCCAATGCAGCCATGCGGAGGTGCTACAACTGCCAAAAATATGGTCATATTTCAAGGCAATGCAGAGCACAGTCAGCGGTCTGCGGTTGGTGCGCCGGCCCTCACGACACGAGAGCCTGCGATCAGAAGGAGGACCGCGCCAAGCTTAAATGCGCCAACTGCGGGAAAGCAGGACACAGAGCAGGAGACTACTCATGCACCGCACATGTCTCAGCCCTGATTAAGTACAAAAATTATCTATCATGAATGGTATGTCATACTCAAACAGTGCCTATATATCTTGTTTACAAATTAATCTGCAGCATAAGAAAATAGCGTCAGAGTCCCTTTCCCAACTAATTCTCTGTAAAAACATCGACATTATACTCATTCAAGAACCCTACTGCCCAACCCCTAAAAGCTTCCCCAACGTCCCACCTTCTCATGAAGTCTTTCACCAGCTTACTGATGACCATTCGTATGGCGCCGCGATAATCGTAAGAAAAAATTTAAAAGCCTCCCCCATTCATGTAGGGCCAAACTACGCGATAGGTATTCAACTACGCCACAACAACAAAACAATTCAGTTCTTTTCCATCTATCTCAGACCTACTATTCCCTCCCTCACTCCACTCATTTCTCAGGTACTTGATCATCACAGTTTTTCCCAAAAAACAGCTATCCTAAGCATAGACACCAATGCCAAAAACCCCTTATGGAACAGCGTCACCACTGATTCCAAGGGCACGGAACTTGAGGACCTGATAATAGGAAACAATCTGAATATAGCTAATAAACCACTACCTGAATTGGAATTCACTCCAGACAAAACAGCCTATATTGACGTCACACTCAACGGAGATGATGTCGAGATCATTAACTGGAAATTTCTTGACTACCCTTCTCTTACAGACCACCCCTTTATATCTTTCTCTGTCCGTATTCCAAACTTCACCATACCAGCAAATACCCCTCGCTATTGCACCAACCTAAATACCTTGAAGCTGGCCCTGAATGGAAATCTTTCTGAACTGGATCTCTACCCCCTAAAAACAACCCAAGAGGTTGACATTGCAGCCGAGAAATTGACTAGCATCATACAAGCATCCCTGAAAAAAGCTAGGGAAACAGTAACGGAGGCAATGGTCCCAAAAATGCCCTGGTGGACAAAAGAGCTCTGGGCTCTCCGACACCAACTACGCGTAGCATATAAAATCAAAGTAAAGCTGCCAACTACCAACAATATAGAAAACTACAGGAAAACTAAGGCAAATTATCAACGAACCATCAGAAATCAACGACTGCAGTCGTGGAAAACTTTTTGCAGCGAAATAGCTAACAAAGACCCATATAAAGCACTCAGGCTGCTCTCAAAAACTAGACACTCCCGGCAGACGTTGACTGAAACTTCAGTAAATGGAGCAATTTCCACCGATACCCTGTCGATCCTCAATAATTGCGCGACACACTTCTTTCCAAAACCACAATACTCCGATCGGCCCAGTTACTTCAATCCTCAACCCGAAATCTCAGATTCGGACCATCCTCCCCCCATTACTGAAAATGAATTGGACCGCGCCCTAGCTAGCCTAGTCAAAGGCAAGGCCCCAGGCCCTGATAAAATTACTAATGAAATCCTCCTAGAGATACACCCTTTGATCCGTAATTATCTTCTTCGTCTCTATAATGCGTGCCTTACACTTTCATATTTTCCACTTTGCTGGCGCAATGCTAAGGTATGCCTCGTTCCGAAGCCGGGCAAAGCAGACTATAGCGATCTCAACAGCTATCGGCCCATAAGTCTCTTAAATACAACAGGGAAATTGTTTGAGAGAATATTATATAACAGACTGTCCTGGCTAGCGAAAAAATATGACTGGACTGACAAAAATCAGCACGGTTTTGTCGAGGAGAGGTCGGCTGAAACTGCGACCCATGAGGTTGTTCACTTCATCGAAAGAGGTTTTAAAACCGGAAAAATCGTCGCAGCTGCTTTCCTGGACATCAAAGGTGCCTTCGACAGCGCCTCTCACCAGGCAATAGTCGAGGCATTGGTCGATAAAAGATGTCCATCTTATTTGTGGAAAACAATCGGCTCCTTCCTCGACAGACGTACTGCCATTCTGTCAATGCGAGGTACCCAGCTTAGCGTCCCGGTCCACACAGGCTGTCCCCAGGGCAGCATTCTTTCCCCCTTTCTGTGGAACTTACTGATGGACTCTGCGCTTAAAATCTCACGAACACCAGAAACGCTCCTGTTGGCATACGCCGACGACATTATAGTAGCGGCGCAGTCGAAAAGTAGTAGCGCCGCTGAGTCTAGAGTACAGGGTATTTGTGAGTCGCTAGAGGAATGGGGGAAACCAAGAAATCTTATGTTTAGCTCAACTAAATCCAATGTGATGGCTTTTAGTAAGAAAAGAGGCCCGCCCCCGACAATTTCAATCTTTCTTGACGGCCAAACCCTACCCCAAGTGAACCGGGTCAGCTACCTAGGCTTACACCTCACCCCAAAACTCAACTGGTGCCAGCACCTGGACCTGAGAATCCAAAAATTCAAACAGCTTGTAGCGGAGTTCAGACGACTTTGTCGGCTTACCTGGGGACTGAACAGGAGCAAACTGCAACTCCTGTATAAATCCATCTTGGTCCCTACCATCCTGTACAATTGTTCAGTCTGGATCTCCGCTACCCGGTATAAGTGGTGTCGAAAAAAACTACGACAAGCGCAGAGGCATGCGGCCATTTTAATTAACAAAGCCTTCTGCACCTCTTCCACGCTCTCCTTAATTGCCCTATCAAACTGTTTACCCCTCGATCTTGCTGCCTTACAAACGTCATGCCTTAGAATCTGCCACCTGCAACACACCGTCAATGTTGCACCATCCAGCTTGCTTAGAGTCAAACCCATTCTTTCCCTATTCCCGAAACTGAACATTGAAACTCGCAGCAGATATTTCAGCAGCACCCATCCCCCCTGGCACCCACATTTCCTTGGACACCTCAATGCCAACAAGCCCACCATAGCCCCTAACGATCCCCTACCCGACGCCGAAACCATCCGGTACTTCACTGATGGCTCCAAATCAGACCATGGCGTGGGTTTTGCAGTGGTGGCTTTCAGTAGCTCAGGACTGATCGCTAAACAGCAGACCAGTCTCCCCAGCCATGCCAGCGTCTTTCAGGCGGAGAGCTACGCTATCCACTGGGCACTCCAACATGCCCAAAGGTTATGCGAACAAGGCTTGCAGCTTGTCAGAAATAGCAAAATAGAAATATTCTGTGATAACAAAGCGGCCATCTATTCGTGCTTCACTCAGAGCAGGATCGCCGATGTTGGCAGGGAATGCCGGCAGCTTATCCATAAACTCCCTGTTCCGGTAAGCCTTAACTGGATTCCGGGGCATAGTGGATTTGCGGGCAACGAGCTTGCAGACTCCTTAGCCAAAGACGCGATCATCGGCCCAAACCAGCA
>JAIQCU010000469.1:0-47877 GCA_022114935.1 Leptestheria dahalacensis | reverse complement strand
TTTAATGATAACTTGCAACGGGTATTTTCAAAACAGCGACAAAAAAAGTCAAAGATTGCGTCATAAAAAGAACTTTTTTTTTATCCCGAGAAATTATCGTGGTTATATAAATATATTTGAATAAGTTTACAAGAATCTGATTTTGAATTTTCTATAAAAAAATTCCTGATTAACAAAAATCAAGTCGAAGATACAATAAAAAATAAAACTACCACCGTATGGAACGCCGAATGTGGGCTTGTTAGATAGACAGATAGAGAGATATATATCTGGTGGATGGGTGGACAGATAGGTAGATAGACCGGTGGGTAAGAAAGAGATAGATGGATGGACGGATTGATAGATAAATAGATAGGCAAGAAAGAGTTAGATGGATGAACAGGTTGATAGATAAATAGAAAAAAGGATAGATGGATGGATAAATGGATCGATTTATACATAGATAGATAGGTAAGAAACAAAGATAGATAGATGGACGGACAGATGATATATTGATGCACGGATAAATAGATTAGATAGATAGATAGATAGATAGATGGATAGATAGATAGATAGGCAGACATACGGATATTTAGATAGGTAGATAGCTAATTAGTAGACAGAGCGATGGACACTTAGCTAGATTGGTAGATGAAGCTAGATAGATAGATAGATATATAGATAGATAGGTAGATAGACAGGTAGGTAGATAGATAGAAAAATAGACAGATAGACAGACAAATAGCAGATAGATAGTAGATTAATTGACAGATAGTTGGATAGATTGACTGGTAGCGGTAATACAGATAGATCTTGTGTACAGTGGCGTTATCTAGATTAATTACTGAAAGTAGTCGTTGCAAACAAACGAATGATAGCGTAGGGTTGTGCGAAATGAACAGGAAATAGGCAAGTTCCCCTTATGGGACCCATAAAGGGTCATACGAGGTCATTAAGGGCCCCGAGTAGGCTATAGAACCGTTATTACTAACCATCATGGCGGACTAGTAAGCTGTTCCATAATGAATGACATCGTCCAACATTCCACTGTTACGTAACAACAGGATGTACTAACAAACATAATCAGTTGGCCAAATGCAATGATGTATCACATTTCACTAATATGAAATCGATATTGAGAAACACATAATAAAAATTTGTCTATCCATCTATCTATCTATCCATCTACCTATCTACCTTGATTGGTTTCGCCTTACGTCAAATTGAAAACGGGCGTTATGCGTACAATAGATCGTTCATTGAAACTAGTTGTAAACGCCATTTTTTCCAAATTGGATCGTTATAATCAATTAAGAAGTTAAACTATGTCGTAAGATGACGTCATTAGTTGGACCGAATCCAAGTTCATCCGAAAATAAAGGTAACAGATGTAATAAAATAAATACGCTAAATAAATGTATAATATAATATAAAAATTAACTAATCAATGATACAGATGAATATAACAAGTCTGGTGGTGTCGTTGACCTCCAACCGGTGACTTATGACGTCGTAAATGTCATTCCATTCCCTTGAATCCAGTTGGGTAATCATCGCGGGCGATTTGCTACCTAAAATATCGAGGTTTTTAGTGACGTTAGAAAAACATTAAGATGTGAAAAAGTGAAAGGTGTATTATTGTAAAGAGCGCGGTCGAGGATTTCGTGTAATCTTCAAGAATGACAGAGGGGGCCCGTGGTGGAGCCTTGTTGGATGTGCTGCTTTCAAGGTTCCCTTTGAAACGAGAGGCTCGTTACGTAATCGAATTGGGGGCGCTTTAAACTACCGCCGTGTCCTTGTCGTCTGAAAAACCAGTTCAGTACATCCATTGAGATTCGCATCAGGTAGGAGAATTTCTCTCACAAGCAGATGGCACCAGCTGGAAAATCTCGTCATGGGGGAACCATAAACAGTCTAGTCAGACGTCTGATTTCGTTAGATTCTGCATGCTGTATTTAGCAGCTTATAGAGAATTGAACCGTGCATTATCAAAGCAGCGTTCAGAAGGGTTTGGAAACCGGTGTTAGCTGGCTGTGTGAAATAATCACTTGTAAGACGTCTGATTAATTCAGTGGCGAATTTACTCAGCAGGCAAAACCGCGTGTTGCTCGTTGCAATCAGTCCTATGAATGAGAAGTTTCTAGGATCGGTGTTCGCTGGTTAACTAGGCTAATCACTTGTAAGACATCTGATCAAGTAGTGGCTGAGTCAATACTATTGTAAGGTCCTTACTCCGCAAGCAAAACCGTGTGGCTCGTTTCAGTAAATCCTATGAAATCCAGCTGAAACTGATCTAGTACTACGTGTTGAACAACGTTCTTGCAACACCTCATCTCGTTATCTAATTAGCTATTTCTCGCTGCCTCCCTCTAATACGGTTGATCCTTTGATGGATGGGTATCTTGTTGTAAATATAGACTCGGTATAAACATGTGAGACGTACTCGACGAGACCGAAAACACGAGTGTTTTCGACTGAATTACGCTTTTGTCGCGCTGAATTCCAACGCACGCCCAATGGTGGTGGTAAACACACACATATAACGGGCTTGGTTGATTCTTAACTTTTGCTGCTGGATTATATAACAGTGCATTGAGAAGCTTGATGTAAATTGCATTCAACAAGATGGCCTACTGTTATTGCATTTGGCGGCCTAATAATTAGATATTGGTGATAATAAATACATACTTGTTGGTAAATTGTGTATGATATATATAATTGACTTTAAGTTAATCTACTCTGAATTAATTAACTAATAATAATTTAACGTAAATATGAAAGCTGGAAATGGAATTGATTGTAGGGATTTTTGGGTATCGTGAGAATCTTCAGCTTTCGTCCTTGTCGAGGTCGCCCGTCATTGTAGACTTTCTTTGCCGTCATCCTCTCGTCTCTAGTTCACGCTAGTTTAGTTTCACGGTCTCTAGACACACAACTCAGAAAGTGAACTTTTCTCATGACATGTCTTAATGAGCAGGATTGAGCTGGAATTACTATTTTGAGCAGGGCGGTACGATTACGATAACCAAGCGTGAACTCTTGCTTTCATGGGGGGTTATAGTAAAGTGATTCTTATAACTGATCCAGAATGTTTGCTACCTACCTGTATAACTATCTAGCTATCTAACTGCCTACCTACTTACGTATTTTGATCTATGTGTCAACTATTCGTCTATCTATCTATCTATCTATCTATCTGTCTATCTATTTGTCTATCTATCTATCTATCTGTCTGTCTATCTAACTACTTCTTTATCTTTCTGTCTATTATCTATATACCTACCTATATGCCTACCTATCTATCCATTCATCTATCTATCTATCTATCTATCTATCTATCTATCTATCTATCTATCTAACTGTCCATCTCTCTATCTATTTACCTCTCTATCTATCTGTCTGTCTATCTAACTGTCTATCTATCTTTCTATCTAACTACTACTTTATCTTTCTGTCTATTATCCATTATCTATATACCTACCTATTCATATATCTATCCATCCATCTATATATCTATCTATCTAACAATCTATCTAGCTGTATCTGTCTATCTATATAACTGTGGGAAATTAAAACTGATTCAACACATATTTAAAAAACGTCGAGGAGTTCCGGTACCCCGCCCGCCAACTCCGGGAGGGGACGAGAACGTGACAAAATCGTAAAATTCGACTTTAAAAAAATGACGAACAAAAAAATAAATTGCATTTTGTAATAGTCCCCATCTAACATAAACCGCAGCACGCAAGAGGGAAGCGGAATTTCTAAACATTTTTTTTAATACCAGAAAAACTAGATCACCGATTTTCCCTCCTATTGTAAAACCTAGCTTAATTAACAGGTCATGGTGAGGTTACGCTTATAAGAACTAGACTAGTACAGTGAACTTATCGAACTATACCTTTTTCCCAAACGTCTAAATTTACTATTACATGGTTGAGAAACCTGTCTAGGGAATCTTGCCTTTCACTGCATCGAGAAGGACGATTCGCATAAGTTTTGATAAACTGTATCCAATTTTAGTAAAAGTGTTAAATCAACGCATTCTTTATTAGTTGTGCGATTAATGAGACATTTCTTTCAGTGTATTTTTTCCCCATTGAAAAATAAATATTACTGAAGAGTTATGAAGGGCGTTGAAAGTGCGAAATTTCGCATTTGCCACGATGTTTTTCAATGCGTGTCACTGGGACAAGGTCCCCGTTGGAAGTTCCATTGTGTTGTCGTCGGGATTCCAAAGGGTTCGAGAAACTCCAAGGGGGGTTTCTAAATTCAAATAAAGAAAAAAATAATACAATAAAACTGATATTTTTTCGTCAGAAAACCAATTGTTGAAAGAATGATACTGGATGGTCTGGACAAAGACCGGACAAAGTCTGGGCAATAAGTGGAAACCAGATTCTCGGTATAAGGGGGACCCCCCTACGCTTTTAGTGTTGACTCGATCTGAATGCGACTTGATTCGCTAAAACCAGTTAACAATAGTCGTACGGAAAACTACAACTGATCCTGGACAAAGAGGTTGGAGGGGTTTCCAGTGCCTTTGATGAATCGTTCCAGGTATTTGCGGAATGCGATAGTAGGGTTGTTTGGTTCTAATCAAGTTCTTCTATTACATTCCTCTGAATGAGGAAACTAGAGATAGAGAAAGACTGGCGTAATTACCTTGTGTGTTAATTATCTTTTGAATGCGACATTGCTTCATGGGGAACGGTACAAAAAAAATTGCAAAAAGTTGATGCGTTGAAAAACCAGAAGTAATCATTCTTGATTTGCCTTGTAGCCACTTTACACGGTTATACTCTCGACATAGATTACCATCTTGGGGGAAGTGTTTAATCACCTACTTAACAAGTCTTGAATTCAGTAGTAAGAAGATACTCTTTGTGTTGGCTTGTTGCATAGGTAAACTATAGTTACAGTACCAAGTGTTACAATATCGTTAATAAATGTAACAGTGACACAAAGTATTGAAGATTTTTGCTCAGAACTAAATTTCTAAACTGTTGCGAACCCAGCCGATTACAGTTGTCATTGAAAGCTGTAATGACAGGTTGAGCGTCAAATGTTGGATTGGCTGGTGATGGTTTAGCTAAGTGGTAAATGATATGCCTTTCAGCCATGACTTACCTTTTCATTAGATAAAGCGACTCGCAGGGGAAATCGATCAACCAGAAAGGGTCTGCAACGCAGAAACTCGTACGAGTCGAGAGCCAAAAAAAGCGCAAGAAATTGTGGATCTTTTTAACTTGATAATTTTATTTTGGAAAAACTAACAAAGCGATTTCAATGAAAATTAACGGTGATATTAAGTATCGTCAGTTCTACATTCGGTGTTTTTTTGGTTGTTTTATCTTTGAAAACTTGGGTGCTATAAGCGATCAACGTTTCTCCCAGCCATAACCCGTTTCTTTTATTATACTTGCGTGTGGCTGTTTTTAACTCGAGTAATTGACTCAAAACTATTACTTTTTTATTTTTATTTAGTTTTGATTCAGGGTGAGTTGGATTTACTTCCTTATTTATTAACTGGAATCATGTTCCAGTTAACTAACAGACTGACTCTCAGTCTTAATAGCCTAAACTCTGGATTCTGCGAGCCTCTGCTTGTGTAGATCATGACGGTAAACAAGCGTGCAGGAGCTAGGTGTTTTGATTCACTTGATGATACAAGAATTATTCACGAACTGAGTTGACGATTGATTGTTGTTACATTAATTGGTTTTTACCAATAATTTGGAAGTATTAATAAAACACTGAGTGATCATTTGAAACTAGACTTTCAAGCGGCTTCTCCTTACAAGTTGGAAAATAGTTATGGTAAAAAGTAGTAATTATAGTAGCAGTAGTAGTAGTATAGTAACAGAATTAGTAGCATTTGAGCATTGAGCATTTTACTATTTTGTAGTAGTAGTAGTAGTAGTAGCAATAGTAGTAGTAGTAGTAGTAGTAGTAGTAGTAGCAGCAGAATTAGTAGCATTTGACGGTACACCACTAGTGTTAGCAGTAGTAGTAGTAGGATCAACAGTAGCAGTAGTAGCAGTAGTAGTAGTAGTAGTAGTAGTAGGAGCAGAATTAGTAGCATTTGACGGTACACCACTAATGTTAGTAATAGTAGTAGTAGCAACAGTAGTACTATTAGTAGTAGTAGTAGTAGCATTAGCAGTAGTAGTAGTATGTATATTAATAGTAGTAGCAGTAGTAGTAGTAGTAGCAGCAGCAGTAACAGTAGTAGCAGTAGTAACTGTAAATTAATAGTAATAGTGATGGTAATAGTGATAGTATCAGTCGCAGTGGTATTAGCAGTAGCAGCTGTATACTAATAGTAGTAGTAGCAGTACAAGAAGTAGTAATATCAGTTTATAGTGATAGTCGATGGTCTAAACAGAGCTTTTCCACTTGTATACGGCAGCATGTTGATTTTTCTCCCACCACAATCACAACATCGTTACCTTCAATGACTCCATACGCGTGTTATTATCACTCGCCGTTTGACTGCTTAGTATTCCGCATGCGTCTTTATGATTCTCCCTCACTTCCTCATAACTCGACGTGAAACTTGCACGTTATATTCACGTATGGCCTGCTTGTGCCAACCGGTCTTGCATATCATTTAAAGGGCGGAATGAAATCTCTTCGAGTCTGGTGCATTAGAGATTCAGGAGATTAGTCGCCTCTTTCACTTGCTAATTCGTTTGAATGGAAACTGTGCTAACGGGCGCTACTTACGGCCGACACGTGTAATGAGATTGGCAAGGATTTGCTGATGCTAATTAGACTCTTCGATGAAAAGACACATGGAGCGTTTTGTGCCACACCATAACGGCTAACTTTAGATTTTCTCCTTTTGCTGGTGACGTGTTCCGTTCCGGTCCACTTTGACTTGACGCCAAAGTGGAATCTTAAATATTAAGGCCAGCAAGATTTGGAACGTGGTCAAGATTCTCTAAGAATCTCGTGCTTTTTCCCCCACCTACCTCTCTTCTTAAGTTTAAGTTAAAAAATAAATCAATTAAACTGTATTATGATTCAATCATTATCTATTATTGTGTATAAATCTTACAGATTAGCCAAAATTGCCCTCTGCATCGTTTTAAAAAATCTTGGGTTGTGATTCCTTAGATTCCTTGATTTTTCAATAGTTTCATATGACTTTCAATAGTTTGAAGTTCGGTATGAAACGACTTTCAACAACTTAGCGAAGATTGTCCTCTGCATCGTTGAAATTCACATAGGTTTGCTCTTTATTTGTGATTCTTTCATGACTCGTTATGATTCTTAGATTCGTTGACTTTCAGTAGTTTCAAATGACTTTCAGTAGTTTGAAGTACGGTATGAAACGACTTTCAACAAGTTAGCGATGATTGTCTTCTGCATCGTTGAAATTCGTATAGGTTTACTCTTCATTTCTGATTCTTTCATGACTCGTTATGATTCTTAGATTCGTTGACTTTCAATAGTTTCAAATGACTTTCAATAGTTTGAAGTTCGGTATGAAAAGACTTTCAACAAGTTAGCGAAGATTGTCCTCTGCATCGTTGAAATTCGTATAGGTTTACTCTTCATTTCTTATTCTTTCATGACTCGTTATCGTTGACTTTCAATAGTTTCAAATGACTTTCAATAGTTTGAAGTTCGGTATGAAACGACTTTCAACAAGTTAGGCGATGATTGTCTTCTGCATCGTTGAAATTCACATATAGGTTTACTCTTCGTTTGTGATTCTTTCATGACTCGTTATGATTCTTAGATTCGTTGACTTTCAATAGTTCCAAATGACTTTCAATAGTTTGAAGTTCGGTATGAAACGACTTTCAATAAGTTAGCGATGATTGTCCTCTGCATCGTTGAAATTCACATAGGTTTACTCTTCATTTGTGATTCTTTCATGACTTTTTATGATTCTTAGGTTCGTTGACTTTCAATAGTTTCAAATGACTTTTAATAGTTTCAAATGACTTTCAATAGTTTGAAGTTCGGTAGGAAACGACTTTCAACAAGTTAGCGAAGATTGTCCTCTGCATCGTTGAAATGCATATAGGTTTACTCTTCGTTTGTGATTCTTTCATGACTCTTTATGATTCTTAGGTTCGTTGACTTTCAATAGTTTCAAAAGACTTTCAACAAGTTAGGGAAGATTGTCCTCTGCCTCTGCATCGTTGAAATTCATATAGGTTTATTCTTCATTTGTGATTCTATCATGACTTTTTATGATTCTTAGGTTCGTTGACTTTCAATAGTTTCAAATGACTTTACAAAAGTTGCGAACCCTATTCAACTTGTATAGGATGCCGCAGAGGCAAGACTCCGTGACGCTGCACTCGCTGGCCTATCATAACCAAACCGCCCCTCATGTTGATGTGTGTGTCATATTCACACACGCACACACTCACACACATGTGTGTGTGTAGATCGCCAGAGCGGCATTCTTTATGAAAAGAACACCAGGGGGTTGGCTGCTCTGGATAATTGATTAATAGGATCTGATTTAAACAACTCCAGGAATCTTAAGATATCCTAGAATCTTCATATTGATTCAGTAAAACCCTGATTGAATTAAGCAACTTATAAGTTTCAGTACCGTAATAGCATCTTAAGTGCATAACTCATCAAAACGTAGAATGATTATTTCCGTGATGACTAGTACTGAATCTTTCTGAACTGAACAAGCTGAACGTGTTTTCAATTATAATTACAATAAAATAAAAAAATACATTTTGATTCCTTTCTTAATTTGATTACTTTATGAGTTAATGCATGATAATATTAAATTTGTTATCGCAAAAAATAATTAAGATCTAAAAAAATAAAAAAAACTACTTGACTTTCACCGAAATTAATTTCTATTTAAATTCTGAACTCGACGAAGATTTCTGGCGATTTTGCAACCTTGAGGTGGGGGTGGACTGATACGTGATGGTGCATGTAGCGTGTTTTGCTCGCCAATAGCATCAATGGCGGCTAATTTCGCAATCGGGGCCACACGAGAGACGGGGAAGGGGGGGGATAAACAGCTGAACATTTTTCCAGGCGGAAATTTCATGAAATTTTCAACCGTCGTTCTTCTCATCTTCAAGGTCGGTCGCCTTGACGACTCAGATGACTCCCAATAATCTTCACTGAGATGCATCCCTAATTATTTTTTTAATTAAAAATATTACGGCAATAATCTATGGAAATTGCCATATTCTCTCACCAGTCACCAGATATAATGAACTTTGAAAAGGCACATGAGAATCCCATGTGAACCGTATTGCGCAAAACACGAACCGTAGAACCGCTGGTGGTCTAGTGACCTCTGACCTGACGCCCCGACGGATGCCAGAAATTGTTGGCGTCAATGGGCTGCC
This sequence comes from Leptestheria dahalacensis, assembly GCA_022114935.1. NCBI lineage: Eukaryota > Metazoa > Arthropoda > Branchiopoda > Diplostraca > Leptestheriidae > Leptestheria > Leptestheria dahalacensis. The sequence continues at coordinate 38,548 of JAIQCU010000469.1, read as the reverse complement.
AAATAATAGATTTTTAGACCTCTTGCTGAGTCGACGGAAAAAGCAGTGCAATTGACAGATAGATAGATAGATAGATAGAAACATAGTTGAATGGATGGACGGATGGATGGATGAATGGAAAGGTGGATGGATGGATAAATAGATAAGTAGATAGATGGATAAATAGATAAGTAGATAGATGGATAAATAGATAGATACATAGATATATGGGTGAATGCTTGGATGCATCGATGGGCGGTTAGATCGATAGATAAATAGATATTATAGCTAGGTAGATGTTGATAGATAGCTAAGTAGATAGATAGGTAAGTAGATAGTTAGACACATGGATGGGTGGATAGATATATGCACATAGGTAGAAAGATAGATAGGGAGACAGACAGATATGACAGACAGACGGATAGATAGATGGATAGATAGATAGACGGACAGACAGATGGACAGATTAATAGGTTAAATAGTTATACAGACAGACAAATAGATAAAGTTCTTTTTTTAAAGAAAAGGAAATCAATGGATGAAAACCGAAATTATCGATATTTAAGATCAGCACGTATCGATTAACTCAATGATCCGATGCGAGATAGGGATAAAGAGAACCGGTCGGCGAGGATCCAAGTGATTAATGACCGCCAAGTTATCGATATACCTAAACTTGGCTATTCATCAATTAGTGACCATATAAATAGCTTTTTTAAAAGCTATCGTTTACATGTTAAGTATCGATCTATTAAAAGATCTGTACGGCTTAGAGAACGAGAAGGTCGATCTTTTTCAACAGTCATGTTTCTGGGGTCACAAAACGAGGATTTGGTCGAAGAGGAGACGGTGAAAACCGTCTTAACGATGTTGTAAATCCGTCCAAGTTGCACATGTCGTCAGATGGAAACTTTTCCACGTACAGTCTTGAGCCCAGAAAAAGGGTTCTGAATGGTATAGGGAATTATGGATCTTTTCAACTTTAGGATTTTATTTCGGTAAAACTAATCACCCGATTTGAATGAAAGTTGACTAGTGCATTAAGTACTATCAGAACTACATTCAGTAATTTTTCGGCTTTTGTATCTTGAACAACGTGGGTGCCATAAGAGATCAACTTTACGCCAGCAAGGACCTTTTTATTTTATGGCTCTAGACTGTACACACGTATTGGTAGACAAGAGACAAAGTTGCGGAAATCCCCATGAAATTCGACTGTTTTAACGACCCCGTCCTTGATCCTTTCCAATGTGTCCCACATGTTGTTTAATCCCTTTTTTGTCGCTGCTGCTCGCTCTCTCTCTCTTTCACTCGGCGGCAATCAAAATGGGTGCGTCAGAATATTATGCCTATTGTCAACAGGGCCCTATTCATAAATATTCATACAAACCAATAGCCATTATATATGATATAGCAAATTGCTGTGAAGTAAATTAATGGATAGTATTCGAGAATCTTAGTTCAAAAGTAAAACAGGAAAAAATTGAGTTGTCAGAACAGAAGGAATCATTTACTATAAGCTTATAGCGAAGAGAAAAAATGGAGATGGGTCTGAAAGGAGTGAGAAATCCCAGTCAATTTATCTTTTCAGCGGGACAAATAAGGACATGGCTGAAAACTGATTCCCCCTTTGCCAGAGATACTTTGACTGTCGTGCATAAAGACAGCTATATCTTGGCTTTTCTATTCAAGTCCATCCTGTGGGTCTTCCTTCTAATACCTTAACTTGATAGCTATATTATGTTTCAACATTCCATTAAACTCGATATCGAGTTAACACGATATGTGTAAATAACCTAGGGATTTGGATCTCATTTATTATTATTTCCTCACATGTTTGACGTCTTTACTGGAATTGTATTAAGGTTTTATTTATCTAGAATATATTATATTATATTATATACATATTTAGTTTTATTATTTTGCCGTGTAGGTTATGTAACTTCATTTATTCTTGGTTGTGTAGTAACTTTAAAAGTAATTACAACATTTAAATATTGTACTTTCAATATTTTTTGTTCCTTTATTTGTATTTTAGTAGGAGATGGAATCTTGTGTAAGCGTATTATTTACACGTTTAGATCGGTTACCTTACATTAATAAAAAAAGTAGTTTTTTATATCACGATTAGAGGAAACGACTATCAGGGATGTGTATTAAAAGGCTGTCAGTTTTTTTATACGATGGGAGAGTGTTTGTTAAAGCTTTCTTTAGGTAACAATTAGACTTTTTTCTTGTGTTTTTTTTAAATCATTTGTTTGTTTTATTTATTTTTTAAGTAGATGGAGATCAGCAGACTTGTTCTCCAGCCGCGACGCCCGAAAATGGAGAAATGTTCGTCTTATGGCCCGGACTTTTAGTGCAGTACCGATGCTTTGATGGTTTCAAATTGATTGGACCCTCGGCTGCTATCTGTCGTAATGGGACATGGTCGCAAGAGGCACCAACGTGTAAACCGCTCGCTGAAACTGGTAACTATCTATTTGGTTTCTGTCGTTTTGCTATAAAAAAAAGAGTCCTTTGAGATATTTATTGGTCTTGTCCGCCCCAAGAAAAACGTACAATAAAAAAAAAATTGACTCCAACCCAGCGCCACTGGGACGTAGCGGCAGACTTGGGAACTAAAGTTGTGTCCGCATCATCGAATTCGATGCATTCATAGTTTCCTGCAGATTCAGAATTAAATATATTTACTTTTAATTAACTAATTAAACACACAAACACGCATGTATATATATGAACTTAGATATTATAATTAACTAACTGTATTTAAAATTAAAGTATAAGCGATTGTAGCGCCCGTAATACGTAGTGGTGGAAATATGAACTAGACGACTGTCTTGATCATCAAATGAGATAATAGTATTGTATAGGGAAACTAAGGTACATACTATTGTGCGTTGTAATGAGCATTATACCATCTCCTAATGACAGTTTATTCTGACCTATTCTGTCTATCTATTCTGATCTATTCGTGGTTGATTGGGATAGAAAACAATCCCGTTGTCGTTGGTCATATCGATGATATATCGTCAGTGGTATCACTAAGGTTAGATATCCATAACAATACGCTTGTAGTTACGCAATATCGTTTAAGTATAATAATAGACAGTTTAGGCCAAAATCATAGAGACCAATAAGATATGCTACACAACTCCGAGTTTTGTCATTTAGAGTGACGTCGCATAAAACAATAGCCCAGTTTCAATCAGTCCTACAAATAACGGTCCAAACGTATAAAAATATTAGTGTAGTAGACAGGCTTGCAGGCGTCTTGCATGTTGTCGGTCCGTCCCTAGCATGTAGAATAACAGTCTCTTTTATACGTCGTTATGGCACTAGAACGCTAATGGTGGTGACGTAACATATCATTAGCCCATATGACCGCAACTTGGTGCTACTTACGATATCGCATACCAACCCGCCGCGTTTACGAACGATAGCGCCACTAGGCGCACAGCGGCGTATTCAGGAACTAATTTACTATTTCGATCATGCGTGCACTTTGCAGATTTCTAAATTATTTCGTGCCTTTGAACGTACATCAAACTTTTAATGCGGATGATTTGCCAACTAACAGGGTTCTTTTCTTGATATCGATATCAGTTACCGGTACTCGATATCCTTAGCGATACGGTGCCGATACCATAGATTGAATTGTAATTTCGATATCGATTTTAACCATAGGATATGTTGATAACGATTCTGAATATCGAGATCAATTTCCGTATCCAAAATCTGAAGAGCATTTGCGCAACTACTGCACATTTTCATGGGTGATGGGCCAATGAATCTAATTAGGCTATATTCCGCTCCTTGTATCCAATAGCGCCACTAGATAACAGCGGGAGGTTTATAAACTAACGTGCAGTCCCTAACATGTTAGTTTTTTCACGGCGCTATTCCTTTTTTTCGGTCATTGGCTTTTTTGTTTTATTATTTTTTAATTTTTTTTTGTTTGTCCCCTGTCTTCCTTGGTCCGGATCAAGTTTCATTAGTTTTATACTGTTAGACCTGGTGGGCTTTTTATGGTGCGCGTTAGCTTCTCTTTTTGTATACGTGCGAGTGCGTGAAGAGCGGAGCTTGGTGATAGGTTTCCCTTTCCTCGCGGGTCGTACATTAGAAGCCAGCAGCCCGGCGCCGTTCATTGCAGACCGATGCCTATCTGGACAAGCAGAGCCATTGTCCCTTTACGCATGACAGGGCCCCAAACATTCTCCTCGTCGACTACGTTAGACGGTACTTGCGCTTCATTTGCGTTACAGTGTGCAACATCACACTCGATCTGCTTTCTTCTTTTTTATATTTATAACAAGGACGCGACAGTGATTTTTGAAACGATGATTCTAAATACGTGATTATTATATTTACTACGATATTGTATGCATGTTTATATTATCATGTACTATTATTATATAAATATTTCGGATATATATATATCAGTACTATATTAATACTATTATATATATTGCCATCGTATGTTTGTATAACATGTATATACATGTTACATTGCATTGCATTTCTCACGCCGGTTTCTCGCACGCATACACACAAACATCGCTTCGAAGGCCATTTACGGGCAACGATTCATTAGTTGTACTTTTTTGTTTAATTATAGGCTATGCGGGGACAAGCCCCTGTCGGATGAAAAGAGCTCCGTGGTGTGTCAAATTAATGCACAGTACTTTAAAGAGTAAAGCAGCAAAAGCACAGCTGCTGTTGCGTGACAGTCTGCAATTGCTACCGCGCTAACCGAATCATCGATCTCTCTCCCAGATTAAAGAAGCCCAGCGTTAACTCTGAAACTAGCCAAGGAAAATAAAGAGATAGCCAACAGAGAGAGAACTTTAAACGTAAAAAAAATAATGAAATAGCCAAAAAATAAAAGATAAAAACGGCGAAGCAATACACTGCACATGACACGCTATCCACGAAACTCTCTAGCTGCAATTGCACCGTTAACAGACCAGAAAGAAAAACTTTTACCTCCCTCCGAAAACCGATAAACAATAACGTAAAACGTCCCAAAAGCATAACAGTGTGCAAAACACTGAAGTACGGTTTTGAGCAATAAAAAAGGGTTCTTGCTGGGCAAAAGTTGATTGCTTACTGCTCCTACACTTTCAACGATATAGGTACCCAAAAAATACTGCATGCAGACCTAGTAATGTTAAATGCACTCGTAGAGTTTCGTTAAAATCGGCTGGTTAGTTCAGCCACAAGAAAATCCTAAATGTTAGAAATATATTCCGACATTCAGGACTCCACCCCCCTTGTTTTGGCTCTATACCCTTTTAAAGGTCTACCCTTGTTTAACGTCCTAACATTGGAAAGTATCAGCATCAACAGCTTTGGCAGCCGTAATCCAGCCTATACGTATATTAATATATATATATAGCATAACTGATAATGTGCACTATAAATTGATTCAAACTCTCGTTTAGCTGTAAAAAAGGCAAATTTAGACTAGATTAGATAGTTGCTTTGACGATCCGAGACTCGGAATCTTGAGATTCTCAAGGTCAGCGGTAACAATACGAACTGTCATGAACTGTTGTACTGTCATAGTACAAAAAAGGCATAAATCTGTATAGGTAAGATAGATAGTTCAAAAGCTGATAGATGAATGAGCAGATAGATAGATAATGAGGTAGACGGATAGACAGATAGTTAGACCGTTCTGAAATCTTGGAGTGTTCAAGCTTTCTATTCAATTATTCTTAGATCGTCCTCAACCAACACAGGTATCGATATTTACCTATGTAAAATTGACCATAGTATTTATCATTGATTATACCAAATCAACTTAAATCTCGCAGATTGAAGATTTCCGCCAAATTTGTCTTAAATTTACCCTGAAAAGTTAACTGAAATTAGAATTAAAGCTGGTATAGAGATTCGCTGTGTAAATTAACCCAGTCACTTAAAAATTAGTTACATTAATTGAATTGAAACTCGCTGCAATTCAGATGACAACCTGCTCTCTGGAACCAATAAAGATCTCGTTTATCATTGATTGTAGTCCTTGAATTCCAAATGACTATAACCCTATCGAGATTGGCTTTTAAATTCCAATGGCAGCTGCTATCTGGAACCAATTCAAGCGGATAGCTTGTTAAGAAAGCCGAGAATGTCCCACAGTCAGAGGTACGAGTGTGAGCTCATCACAGCGCGCGCAGGCGGCCCAATATAATCATGACTCAACAATGAGTAAGAGCAGAAAAAAGAGCCGTCAAGCAACAAAACAGTTGAAACGGCTTTTTGTTCCATGTTGCACAAGACAGGGGGAAAAATCGCATATGGAAATTTATCTGTTTAAAAAATTTCAGGCGACTGAACTACCGCAGTTTCAGTAACGATCATCAGCTATTTCAGTCAGCATTACTAGCAAAAACGATCACTTAAAATTAGTCGTAATTTTAAATAGAGTGGCACCGTTCGATGGTGATATTTCCAAGGTCATTTAACTATGGCAATTCCCATCATTATCAGCAGCCATAGTATTCAGTATTAATATCTATTATTACCTTGTGATGTATCTATCATACAACTTATAACTATAATACTATAATTTATAAAGTTATTCATCATTTTATAAGATAATTATAATTATATCAGTAATAACAATAATAATGAATAACGGAGTAACGCGTTTCCATTGGTGCGGGAAAAGTAGGGATTAAACGAAGCATATCTGTATGAACTGCCGAGTTAATGAGCTGTTCGGCTTCCCCCCGGTTATCGAGGAGACAGGAAAGAGTCAGACATCGGGGCACACACATTTAATGGTCCCGCACATCGTACGTTATCCTCTTAATACAAGGTACAGTTCACAGCCCCAAAATCAGGAAGAGTTAGTTGCTGTTTACTCCCAGGGTTTCAAAGATAGAGCAGCCCAAAAAATTACAAGTAGAGGGCTATTAGTACTTAACACGCTGTTGAAATTTTACTTGAATCGGCTTGATAGTTTTGCCAAAATATAATCCTAAAGATTGAACATTATTCGAACTCCCCGCGCCATCCAGATCCCATTTTTTTGGGGCCGAGATGGACCGTACAAGGACACTCGTGGCTGGCTACTGGGCGCCAAAAGAGAAATTAATAAAAATAAATAATAAATAATAAAAAAATTTAGTTTTCTACCTTCTGTACAATACAGACTTGAAATGTATGTTAATTATAATATGTGTTGAGTGATGTTAATATTAAGGTCATCAGTAAATATAGTGTGTCGTGTAATTTAGGTTCATTAGACAAAATGGTGATTATATTAAGTCATTTTTGGATTGCTATAGAAGGGCTGTTCATGTAAGTCATTCATTGGCTCATTCATCTGATTCATTTCCGTGGTCTGTTGATTCACCAATGGATAATTAGCTGTAATAGCCATCTACAGGCATCTGCAGCGACCACTGACACTAGCTGAATCAATCTTGGTGTAATCAGTAGTTTTAAATTAAGAATACTGATTAGTCAGAATCTGCTATATCCAGTGAAGTCAACCGTACAGTCTAGGGCAAAAAGGAATGTGGCAAGTATCTTATTCTTCAGGATTTAATTGGGGCAATACTATCAAACCAATTTCAGTGAAACTTGACTAGAATTTTACGTACTATTAAGTCTACGTGCGGTTTTTTGGGGGCCACTATAACTTGATAATGTTGGGAGTTGTGAGCAAATAACGTCTGCCCCAGCAAGGACCCTTTTCGTCCTGTTCTATAGACAGTACATCGAATAGCAAACCAATGACCCGATCAATCAACTCTATTATAATTATATATTTATTGTTATTATTACTACCTCTATTAAACCGTCTCTCTAAAGATATTCAGTTTAAAAAAGAATGTTAAATAGCCATAGCCACGGATATACCAACTATAGGGAGAGCCTAAGGGTCTTTTATCTCGCCTTTTCACGCATGAGGAACCTAACCAACTATTACAGTTTTATCTTCATTACAACTCACGAGCTTCGCCCTATTCACTCTTTGTGGAATCTTTGAAAAAAGCCCGGGCTCATAAATGTCCACTTAGCTTATATAATCTTCTCAAGGGCGAGGAAGAGACGAGGGCGAGGGAATTATAAAAGCTACTGGGAAACCGTCGTCAGAATAGCGTGTGGCCCTATTCCAGCTGTCTATCTATCTATCTACCTATCTATCTATCACCTTAGCTTATGTAAGCTCCTCAAGGGCGAAGAGAGTTTGGTGAACCAGAATGGAAGGCGCAATGGAAAAACGTCGACAGAATAGCGTATGGCCCTATCCTATCTAGCTATCTGTCCATCTATCTATTTACCTATCTGTCTATCTATCTCTCATCACTTAGCTTATAATAGTCTTCTTAAGGGCGAAAAGCACCAGAATGGAGGGCGAAGTGAGAAAACGTCGTCAGAATAGCGTATGGTCCTATTCTATCTATCCGTCTATCTCTCTATCTACCTATCTATCTATCGCTTTGCTTATGTAGTCTCCTCAAGGGCGAAAAGAGTTTTGGTGAACCAGAATGGCGAATCGAAGAAGCTACTGGGAAACCGCCGTCAGAACTAGACCCTATTATCTATCTATCTATCTATTTATCTATTTATATATCTCTCCATGTGGTACTCCTCTTTCGTTTCTTTGACTATAGAGTTACGGCGAGGGGCGTTAACTGTGTGGCCTTTTTGATCAATAGAATCTGAGAAAAAATAGTCTTCTTTACTATGGCAATTTGGCGTCAAGATAACCGTGAAATATTGTCAACTTGGAAAGCACACGTCGCTTTTTTCGTCCCACACACGCTGATACCTTCATTTCCTGGCCCGTCCTTCTCTGAGGCTCATCTCCCCTGGCCCCCTCTCTGTGGGATGACGCATCCCAGGAATTTCCCTTACTGGCCCTTCCCAGTACTTAAAAAAAAGCTAGCTAGAAAGGTAGCTAGATAGATAGGTAGATAGGTTATTAGGTCCCCAGTGCAAACACCAGCAGGTCTACCAGCAGTTCAGTCAAGTTTGGTTGGCTTATGGAGGCAGGAACTGCTGGAACTGCTGATATTCGTCCAAATCCAGCAGGCAGACGGTTAGTAGTAGGTCGTTCAGCAGGTCCTCCACCTAGTGGTTTCTGTAATGAGGTTTAATGTGTTTATAAGTTAAATGTATTTACAACCGACTGTTGTTATTGTTTACATTCCTGATTTGTATGTCTTGTAGTTAATATCTGTTGTATCAATCTAATATCTTACGAGATGCTATGGAATTCAAATTTTTAACTTAATATTCACGGCCAATTATTGTTATCATTACCAGCGGATCTCAGAAAGAACGACATGTCAGTGACATGACTTGGCACAGCCATAAACTAATCTTATGCAAACGGATTTTGCAGACGTCTTACCCAAAAAAGGGGGTCTCTTGATTTGAAACAGGGTTTTCTGAGAAGCAGAACAATTGCTCGTATATTGGCCGGCCCTTGTATACTGGCGTTACGATTCATTCAATGCTAAATAAGGCTCAAAGAAGATAACCTCTCTTATGAGCAATAAACCAGTAAGAAACAAACAAGAGTGTAGTGTATGCAAACATCAACTGTTAAAAACGATAACAAACGGGAAACTAATTACCATTGCAATTTGCTCGAAATCATTAAAGGGACTCCAAATTGATTCGATATAAATGGAAGTTGTGTCGGATCTTTGTTCAAGTCGACTAGTCAATATTGACATTTCCCAAGTCGGATTTTGCTTTTCATCGACTTTTGACCCATTTATACTTACATGGTGGTATTGATTTTTTTAATTTTTTTAAATTATTAGTTATTATTTAATTGTTCATTGGTTTTCATATTATAGTTAATCTATTGATGGGATCATGTTGATGATTGTCGTGTTATATTGGTTGACGTTATTCATGGCTGTATTGAATGAGTTATTGTAAAGTCTCCTCTCCAGTGCAGCAGGTTAATCAGGGACTATTACTTCATCCCCGTCTTGTTGCATTGTCACGTGGATGAGAGTGGGAAGAAAGCCAGACGGAACGATACGACACGCATTGAAATGCAAAATGGCTAATTAGTATCGTATTCACATGGAGAAGAGCAGTGCTGGCGATCTTGTTATAGTAGAGGTAACACCCAGAATGAGGGTCCGTGAACCACGAGAAAACTACCATAAATCAAACCTGATAGTTCATTAAAAAAAACGCCATTCAACTTAAATGTAAGTTGCTTTTCTATTGGTGACCTCAAGAGTGATTTAGAATTTACTTCAAGCTGGTCAAGATTCTCGCGCCAGAATCGTAATTGGATGACGTGGTAGCGAACCCAAGGTTACATGTCTGGACTTGTGCGTCTTTCACTCTTTTGTACGGCCACTTGTTGGTGAAGGCCATGTAAAGCATACAGACAGTTTTGCAGTGCTATTGTGTATACCATTGGCAAATTAATTTAAATGTTAGTCTTTATTAATTTCCTTTATTCTTTGATAATGGTCGTCCTTGCTGTAGCGAATTAGACGGTCTGTTTCCACCAGCTGTTACTTCAACATGGGGATACACGTATCAAGTACTTGTTACTATCAGTACTATTAAGTAACTAAAAATAAGTAATCAAACTAGTATTAATATAGTACGATGCATTATCTTTAATATATGTTAACCAATACTGTATTGCTATAAATTATTTTTTAAATTAGCCGTCCCAAAACATTGTCCTTGTAATGAAAAACTAGAAAGAAGAAGAGTTGAGAGATACCGCATACTGCTGTGAAGTTGCCGAGATGAAAGAGTTCTATATTGGACACATACGCTCTTTAGTACAACTCGGCATGCGGTTTGTGTTTAGTTTGGCGTGCCATTCTAATCTCCGCAACCATGGAGACTGTGACGACTTGGAGAAATGCGACTTGGCTTCAAGCCCGCCTCACAGGGGGGGTTAGAAAAAATCTTCGACGGGCTTATTTAAATACGTAAATAAATAAATAAAGGGAAAATGAAGCTCGGCGACGAGAAGTATTTAAAAGAGTTAATTAAGTCAATTACCCAACTTGTCGAGGTTTCTCTTCTGCATGCACAATGGCCGTTTAAAAACTGCCCAGGGCTAAAGAGAACATTTCAGCGTCTTTTAAAATACCTAATTTGAAAAAATGTTAATTGGGTTCTGCAGATTGCGTTAAATGATGTGGCAAGTGTTCCATGGAATCAGTTTTCCCACGCTTTTTTAGATTAGATTTCTATAGTAAATATCAAATTTCGAAGAATTAATTAATTGGTATTATTTTAATTGTAATAAAGTTCTGTTTCTAACTGAAACACTTGTTGATGATTGCTTGGCATAGGATAACTCGGTTCAGTGTTCCAGTACATGTTCCAGGACGCGTTCCAGGGCATCTCTTATGATCACCAGTTATTATGGCTCTGGAAAACATAACCAAACCACTGACATTGCGATCGAACTTTTGAAATATTCATTGTCAGGAAGAGAAAGCATTCTGAGAATCACTCTGGCATTAGCAAACCGCTCAAACGAGTTCCATTCCAGTACAAGTTTGCATAACCGGTCAGCTGTTAATTTTACAAAAAAGGATTCTGGAAACTAAAAAAGGGAGGAAAAATGAAAAGTACATAAAGTTTAAGAATACTCTCTAACAGGTTTACTTATCTACTGGAAATGCTGTCCGAACAAGTTCCATGCGTTCCAGGGCAATATGCGATGGTTAAAAGTAGCGCTAAAATTGTTAACTACTAGACATAAAGTCGTTTTACACGGGAAAAGAACAAGCTTTCTAAATAACCTGGAACAAAACTGTTCCAGGATGTTCCATGACAGAATCCCTGGATATGTTTAAGTCATGTTCTTGTCACGTGAAACTGTAAGCGGAAATTGATCTAGGTGTGATGTATGGTGATGGAAGAAGTAGTTACACCTAGGTACTCTTCCAGGACGTTCCAGCGTGATTCGCGATAGAGTCCCATTGATTTTGTTAACCTTTTTTTTAAAACATATGAAACTATAAACGTATACTGAACGAGGTCCAGCATGGTATTAGAGATACAAATATTACTTAGGTACTGTTCCAGAACGTTCCAGGATGTTCCATAACAAAATCGTTAAAATTGTTTGCAATTACCATGCTAAATTATAATAAAGAATTTAATCAGGCTACGCATAGTAATAGAAGGAGGGATAATAAGTACTGTTCCAGGACGTTCCAGGATGTTCCATAACAAGATTTTTTTTCAATTTTTTGCACTTTATCATGTTGAATTACAACCCAAATTTGAACTAGGGACCACATAGTAATAGAAAGAGGGATTGTAAGTACTGTTCCAGGACGTTCCAGGATGTTCCATGACAGTAAAAAAAACAGTTCTTTGCACTTAATCAGGTTAATTGATAACCAAAAACCGAACCCGGGTCCACGTAGCAATCGAAAGAGGGATGATAAGTAGGTACTGTTCCAGGACGTTCCAGGATTTTCCATAACAAATTTATACTGACCACAGAAACTACGCCTCAATATTTTTATTTGAAATAAGAATTACTAATGTAAATAACTTGGAAAATGTTCCAGCAAAGTTTCAATCGGTTCCAAGTTTCCTGGGGGGTAATCCATTGTTCACTTGGCGTGCAGAATCAATGTCAGGAGAAAAGAGTAGGAAACTTAACTTGTACGAACGCACAAACAGGTGAAAAGACAAAGTAAGGTTAGGAAACGACGGAGAAAAAAAACGGAGAGAAAGAACAATAAACGACAAAAGAGGATAAAAAGTAATGGCGTGTTGACGTTTCCTTAGGTTCCGGCAAGATCGCAATGCAAGGCGACGAGGCGGCGTCTCGCCACGAGGATCAAGCCCAGCTCCAGGGGGCCTCCAAACCGCTCCTCACGTAAGTTTCTTTCGCACACGCATGGCACATACGATTACGAAATTACATTTTACGATGATATGAAACTTTTACTACGACTAAGCAATTACTTAATAGTGACATAAAATGATCCTGTACGTCTAACCAGACTGTCTTAAACGATTAAATATAATCTGTAACATAATAATTGTGATAAAGTAATAATTTAAATATGATGTAGACACTTTGGCCAATTTCTCCATTAATAATATATAAAATATATAGATATATATATAATATAATATAAATAAAGTAATTAATATATATATTGTATTATTTACGACATCGCTGAATTTTTAGTACGATTAGCTGCTAATATTATAGTTAATTAAGTGCAATCTTAATTTACCACTTCTTTTGTAAGTTGCAGCATCTGTCATCTTCCAATCTTGACTAGACTAAAATAAACTTGTCAACAGTGTCTGATAATACTAGTTTCATTGAAATAATAGTTAAATTAAAAATGGATCGTCATGTTGGCTACAATTCAACTACTTTTATATTTTTTAAATGCATAACCTGAATGTCTTGTCAATCAACTTTGGGAGTCTGGCAAAAGCGCTGGAAAAATGTAGTCGTCTTTTGCATATTTCTTGTCATGAAAAAAAACTAACCAAGTTTAATTTAATTCATGACTCAAATTACGTCCTTATCATGTTATAATAATATCATTTACGTTTCTGGTAAATATTAAAATAATGTAAGTTTTGCAGTACAACATTCAGTTTTAAAAAAAGTAATACAATTAAAAAACAACTATCTGTTAAATTAATATTGAATTATTTATTTATTTGTACTGCGGCTAGTTATGATTATTTTCTTGATAATTACGATATTGTGTTATTTTTTTCCAAATATTTTTAATGAATAATGATTCTATCTCCGTTGGCATCTAATGTGGATCCATTTCAGGGTAATCGCCGTGCCCGAGGTGAGCGAAGTGTTAGCGGAGCGTTCCAGCGAATCCGGCGGGAAGATTCCTGCGGAGGGCAAGAAGAAGGGCAAGAAGAAGAACAGCGGCTCGTCACCCGAGAAGAGCGGTTCAAAGAAGAAGAACGCTGGAAATAAGAAGGCCGACAAGCAGGAATCCAAAGCCGCTGGTAATAATAACAATGCCAAGCAGACCAAGGAACGAAAGAATCAAAACACGGCCAGATCTCAACAAGAAAAACCGGATAAGAAGAAAGGTAATCTCGGTGCCAGTTTATTATTGTTTGTTTCTTTCTCGTCTTTTTTATCCATCTCTTCTTTTATCCTTCTCTTCTTGTAGATTACACTTGCAAAACCACTACTTAAAAAATTATTATAGTCTTATTCGTATATGGAGATTTGTTTGTCAATTCATGGAATCTTTACACCGCGTAATAGAGGAAACGCGATCATTCATGGTTGATATACTACAAGCGTTCAGTGTTATGTAATACTATTTATCTATTTATTTATTATCATAATACTGTATTAGAAGTTGACGCGATGTAATGATCCTTTAATGTGTATGACTTCGTAGAACTTGTGTGTTATTGTTTTATGCTAACGCTGGAGAACTTATAAAATGTGATTTACATTCGTTCGCTAATGCAATTCAAAGCCAACGGACTGTCTATCCATCTGTCTATCTATCCACCTATCTATCCATCTATCTATCTATCTATCCACGTGTCTATCTATCCACCTATCAATCTGTCCACCAATCTATCTACCCATCTATCTATTTATCTATCTCTATCTACCTATCTATCTATCCATCTAACTATCTATCCATCTATCTATCTATCTATCTATCTATCTATCTATCTACCTATCTATCTATCCATCTATCTATCTATCCATCTATCTATCTATCTGTCTATCCTCCTACTATCTATCCATCTATCCACCTTTCTGTCTATCCGCCTATCTATCTATCCATCTATTTATCTATCCCGCCGTTCAATCTATCTGTTTATCCACCTACTATCTATCCATCTATTTATCTATCCATCTATTGACTATCACTGAATTCATTCATGTAATTTGTTATATTGTAAACTGTTATTTAGTTCTAGTGAGTAACGTTGTTAATATGAAAAAAATACTTTGCAATTATATAGAGATAAATATGAATAAATTCTGATTGAGAAAACAAGAATGTCATTCAAATTCAGCCGGCTATTCTGAACGCTTTTGAAGGTCTCTATTAAAAGCGAAATGATAAAAATCTTGAGCAAAAAGGTCATAAGTTGAACAGGCATTGAAATGTTGATTTGCAGGCCGTGGCGCCAAGGCATCCGGCCCTTCCGGCAACGGGCCCACTGAGGCGGATGAGCGCAACGTCAACCAAGTGGAAACTGAACTAACCGACGCGTCAATCGACGGCAGCATCCCTGTCGATTTCGCAACTCTCGACCAGTCGTGTCTGTCGGAGCAGAATACGGATAATCCTGTGGTTCCGGCTCCCACCATTCCGCATTCCGCTGGAGTCAAGTATGCCAGGTACAAACCACCGAAAAATTCCAATTTTAAAATCGTTAATTGTATTTTGTATTATTAATAATTCAGCGTAATTGCGTTTGCCTTTAACTTCCAGGATTGAAGTATTTCCAGATAATAAGTTACCGAGTGAATTTTTAGCCAAAAAAATTTATTAAAATTAATCAACATGTTGACCCTGTCGACTTTTTAATCGTTCAACATTTGTTCCCAACACGAACAGCAAACATTTATAAGTTAACCAGCACATCAGACTAACTGTTTGATATATATCATGTAACTTTTGGCACTGAATTATGATGCATGGTTTCACCTTTGTTCCCACCAGCTCTGTTCTAACGTGTCTGCTGCTGATAGAAATCGGGAAAAAATCGTGGACGTTATGAATTTGTTATCTCTTTTCGTATATTTTTTATATTTAATGTATTTTTTATTTAAAAAATATTTAACCCCTTCTCTGTGGCTCAGTGTCGTCCTCCCATTCTCGTTCCCCGTCCATCCTTTAAAATACGTTTTTTTTAAAATTATTTTATTTAATCTACGACGCACAGGTAGTTGATTTTTCTACGCGTCCTCAGACCCGATAACTTTATTACTTCCTCACTATGCACGCAACAGCTGGAGTGCGTCAATAAGTTGCCTGGCATTATTCAATTGATGGTATCGTTTGAATGGCGAACAGCTATAATGGATTCAGTGCCGCATAGAACTGCTGCTGCTATAGAACTATCTTGTTAGTGTACAGGTATATAACAGGTCAACATTGAAAACAGATGAAAAGCCAACAAAAAGTCGGAATGAAGTCAAATTAGGTTCCAGAACTGAACGATTCAACTAAATCGTCAGCCAACAAAAGTCGGATATCGTAAGTTGGAAAAATTCGTCGTCAGCTAAAATCGACGACAGGATAACCGACTTGGACAACTTGGAAGTCAACCTAGAGTCAGTATCGAGGGTTAAAAGCATTTGAGTGGAAAGTTGGGTCAACTTGGTGACGAATTGACTTGCAGTCGTGTTCAGTTCCAACCCTAGGTTGAATTCGACGTCTAATCCAATGCGACTGAATCGTTTCAAATCGATTCGATTGGTTTGTTTAACCAGCTAGATTTACCGTTCACATAGCCCGACTCAACCTTGTAGAGTTAACCGTACGGGTTAATCAGATTCTTTCGTAACCTTCATGGTATATTGACAAATAAATCACAATCTGCTGACCCGAGGTCGTAGGATTAAATCACAATGTGCCGTTTTTGTGGGGTTGCGTAATATAAGTTTAAATTTGTATTTGTCTACTTCTCTATAGGCGACGCAATAAATCTTCACCGAGTAACCGTTATGCCGTGGCGGTGTATCAGTGTTCGGCTGGATATTCCTTCAGCACCGCGGATGCGGATCGTCTGTACTGCCGCCAGGGTCGGTGGATTGGACCCTCGCCCATCTGCGTTTCCGATGGTAGTTTTTGCCAAATATTACTAAGATTTACGTTGGCAAATTCACGGATAGAGTAGATAGAAAGATAGATAGGTAGATAAGATAGATAGACAGATAGATAGATAGATAAGTGGATGGACTAGATAGGTAGATAGATAGATAGATAGATAGATAGATAGATAGATAGATAGATAGATAGATAGATAGATAGATAGATAGGTAGGTAGATAGATAGGTAGGTAGGTAGGTAGGTAGGTAGGTAGGTAGGTAGGTAGGTAGGAAGATAGATAGACAAATAGATAGATAGACGATGGATAGATGGATGTATGGATGGGTAGACATAAGATATGCCCATATTTAGGCCAAGAAACGTTAGCGACTAAAGATAAAGCCATTACACTATCATGTAACTTTAGTTAAATGGCATTAATTATTACAGTATAACGCAAATTGTTAGTCAAATATATTAATTAGCAATAGTTCGGGTATTAAGAAAGTCCCTGGAACAAATCACGTTACTCTTGACGTTTTATCGCACACAATAACCCTTCCAGCAGCACTTGATAACGTGTTAACGAGACACGAGTTCCGATAAGCCGTCTGTGTGTACAAGTCATTTAACGACGATGATGTCATAGTCACGTGATTGCACAATGGTCATTACTCTGCAAGTTATCGTTACGTTCAGTCCATGAGACTCAAACAGGGTCCGGAACGGTGAAGAATCATTCTAATTTCTAATCTTTAGGATTTTATGTTGGCTAAACTTACCATCCGATTCTAACGAAACTTTACGAGTGCATTAAGTACTATTGGACCTACATCCCGCATTTTTCGGGTACCTATACCTTTGATAATGTACGAGCAATAAGCAATCAAATTTCCCCAGCAAGAACCCTTTTCTATTACTCTTGCGATAATCTTTGCAAATCTATTTAAGTACGCTCTTTCATGAATATTAGCAAGATAAAATTGACTTGTAATTGGGTGCTAACGTAAATTGCAGATGTTGAAAAAGGTATACGGCGTTAATAACCAAGGATGTAATAAAGAAAGAAGTCATAGTCGATCTTGTGTCCAAGTCGAATAAACGGTTTCGAAATCAATCACTATTACATCTGATCGACACATCTTTCTCTTTCTGCTTATTCCATCTCCCAACGTGGCTTTTGTCCAGAAAATCTTAAGGGCCCAATCCCTGAAGAAGGAAAGTATCCATCATGTCTTGTTATTTGTATGTCCTCTTTAGCCTTGAGCAACGCCCTTCCGGAAGCCGTGTCCTCCAACAGCAGCAGCAGTAGCAGCAGCAGCAGCAGCAGTATTGCCACCGTATGCGGGGACAACAAGGGCGGCTGCGAACACATTTGCGAAGACGCCAGCGGAATCGTCAATTGCTTGTGCTATAGGGGATACGTCTTGGCAGATGATGGATTATCCTGCTTAGGTATTAAGAGCCCCTTGGTCTTTACGTCTTAAAGCAGATCAGTCATTGTATATAGACATTGTAATGGACATGTTAAGAATGTCGGTGTTCAGTTCGTACTTGGTGACTTGATGAGTCTATTAAGACTATGGTTCAGCAGCTCTTCGAGTTACGTCTTAAAGCAGATCAGTCATTGTATATAGACATTGTAATGGACATGTTAAGAATGTCGGTGTTCAGTTCGTACTTGGTGACTTGATGAGTCTGTTAAGATTATGGTTCAGCAGCTCTTCGAGTTACGTTTTAAAGCAGATCAGTCGTTTTATATAGACATTGTAATGGACATGCTAAGAATGTCGGTGTTCAGTTCGTACTTGGTGACTTGATGAGTCTATTAAGACTATGGTTCAGCAGCTCTTCGAGTTACGTCTTAAAGCAGATCAGTCGTTGTATATAGACATTGTAATGGACATGTTAAGAATGTCGGTGTTCAGTTCGTACACTTGGTGACTTAATGAGTCTATTAAGATATTATTCTATATATTAAATTAAGAACCATAGTTCAGGAGCTCTTCGAGTCATGTGTGTGAAGTCACCATTTTCAAAGACCGAGATAGATAACCTAATCCTATACTCGTGTGCCAGTAATCGACATCTTCCATATATCTTCCATGATATCTTGCAAAAAGAGATATTCCATGATAACTTCCTGATGTTATAATCTCATGATGATTTTCATAATGTCATATTCCGCGATATCTTCCATAATGATATATTCCATAATATCTTCCATACGGTATATTCCATGATATCTCCATAACTTTCCATTCCATGACGACTCAAAATGCTATATTCCATAATATCTTCCATAATGATATATTTTGTGAAATTTTCCATAATGTTACATTCCATGACGACTCAAAATGTTATATTCCATGATATCTTCCATAATGATATATTTTGTGAAATTTTCCATAATGTTACATTCCATGACGACTCAAAATGTTATATTCCATGATATCTTCCATAATGATATATTTCGTGAAATTTTCCATAATGATATACCCATGATATCTTCCGTATTACAGAAGTAGCCAGACCTAAAACGTACCTGCACTTTTTTATCCACGAAGTTATTGCCCTGCCAAGATAGAGTAATAACTTCCGATCTGATCGTATTAATCCAGCTGCATAACCAGTATCAAGGATAGCAAACAGTAACTTTGGCTGCACAATAGAATTAGTAATAAGGTTATATTACAAACGGGTATTACGTAACAGTGAACGTTACCATGATTGATCGATCATACTGTAGCAATAACTTCCAATCTGATTTTGTTAGTTCCAGATCACAAGGACAGTATCAAGGATAGCAAACAGTATCTTTGGCTGCACAATAGAATTAGTAATAAGGTTACGTTACAAACGGGCATTACATAACAATGAACACGCGTCCATAATAATGATTGATCGATCATATTGTACGATTGTTTTTCGATAGACGTAGACGAGTGCCTGCTGGACAACGGCGGCTGCGAGGGACTCTGTGTCAACAAACAAGGCTCCTACCAATGCTTCTGCTCAGCAGGGTTTCGACTGGCCTCCAACGGCAAGAAATGCATCGGTAATGCGCCTTTCCCCTCATGTCTCTCATAAAGACCCTTACATGTTCATGCACAGAATCTAGTCTGCCGATCGACTCGACTCGGCCCATAATTCTTCTATTACCTTCTTTTCCAAAACCCTACGTGGTGCCCCGGCACAGCGCTCTTTTTTATTCCCCTCCTTCCTTTAAGTAACCCTTTTGATTTATGCCTTTTTTATCCTCTTCGCTTATCTAAACCAGAACGTCTTCTAGAATTAAGCAGCTGGTTAAGATGTCTGAAGTAGCGTATGGGTAACGACTTGGTGGGGTTATCTGGATAATTTACAAAAATGAGCGGTGTGGATTCTATTTTTCATTTGAAAATATTTACTTGTCACTTCTTATTAATTTAATTAGCGTTTACAGTTTAAAATTTAAAATTCGATTTTGAAAGTCGATGAATCTTATTTTTTGGGGAATTAAGTAGACGTAGACAAGAATCTTGAATTGGTACGATAATCCCTTTCTTTGTAAGCTTGGTTTTCACTTGGGTTGTACAATACGACAAAGATGAAAAAGTCCGGTCTACATTTAATTGGAGTACGTTCACTTTTGTACAGCGTCTGGATCGATCCACATCTTTACTTTTTACTTGATTATCTTCTTTGTTGTTTGCTCTCTCTATCCGTCTGCATACCCACCCACCTACCTATCCATCGAACTATTCAACTGTCTATGCATCTACGCATCGAACTATCTAAATCTTCCTATCTACTTAGCTATGCCTATGTCTAGTTCTCTAACATCTATCCTTTTATCCATCCGTGTGTCTGTATCTATCCTACCTATCTGTACTATCTACCTATACCTATATACCTACCTACCTACCTACCTATCGCCTATCTACTAAACTATCTAACTGCCCATGCCTTTACGCATTTGACGGTCTAGATCTTCCTATCCACCTACCTACCTATCTATCTACCAATCTATCTACCTACCTATTTACCTGTACCTGTGTCTACAGTCATCTATCTATCCACCTTCAGAAGTCATTCTTTTTTCTTTAAATAAATAATTTATCAAAAGTTTAATCTTCTATTAAAGTTTGATTTAATTTGTTGTGTGTCTCAAAAAGATCAAAACGAGTGTCTGCTGCGGAATGGCCACGGCCCATGCCAGGGTTCGTGCCGCAACACTCACGGCAGTTACGAGTGCAGCTGCCACGAATTGCCCGGGACTCAACTGGCCGGTGACCGTCACTCGTGCGAGGATATCGACGAGTGCCGGCACGATAATTTCGGATGTTCGCACGACTGCATCAATACTTTAGGAACGGCGTTCTGCTCCTGTCCGGATGGATACATGCTCGGCGAGGACTGGAAAACCTGCGAAGATATCGACGAGTGCGACCTGGAGGATGTCGGCCAAACCTGCGTCGGTGAGTGTGTCAATACCGTAGGCTCGTACTATTGCTCCGACAACCCGCCGCACAGTATCGCCGTCCAGAATATTACCGAGATTTACGAGGAAAGTCAAAACAGGATCAGCACAAACCAAGGTAAACTATAAAACTGTTGTATACTTTATTATAATATAACATATTATTGTGTTGTTTATAATACTGTTGTATACTTAATGTATTATTCTTTATTCCGTATTTAGATATCGAGATCTTGTTCATTATTAAATCTATTCTTATAGATAAAAAGTCATTATATTTACCTTTCTTGTGTAAGAAATCTTTCGGTTGCATATTATTAAATGCTAATCTTATTTCACCGTCCTTTTTTATATTTTGGTTAATAATAACAATTTTTTAAAGAATCAATCTGTCGTGTATTCAAACGCAGAAGCTCAGCAGAACCACACGGATCTTCAGAACAAAGTCGACGACCCTCCGGCGTCAATCACAGAGGAAGAGTGCAAACCGGGCTTCCATAGAGTCGATGCAGCAGCCTGTGTAGATATTGACGAATGCTCCGTCGATAATTACGGATGCGCTCACGGATGTAACAACACCCAAGGATCGGCCCATTGTTACTGTCAGCAAGGGTACGCGCTCGAATCGGATGGCAAAAAATGTCGAGGTACACACAAACGAAACAGACGTTAAAGATTATTATAATTAAGTTATTATTTATTTCTAAATTTGCGTCTATTAATCTAATCCATAAATAGGGATCCAGTTATCTCACAGCCCTATATAATTCTAGTTTCTGATAGTTCACACACTTTACTATCAAAAACTGCGTCTCCCAATTAGGATTAAAATTATGAATGTAGTTATTAGCGTAATTATATCCAACATTACAGATTAATTGATTTAGGACAGGAGCGAGCGAGGAAACTGAAGAACTCGCCGAAGAGAGTGAAAAATATTCTGTCAAAGAGCTTGTTAGCAGCTTGTTGAACTCTTTCTCATCCGTGACATTGTCTTTCTCGTAGATATCGACGAATGCAGCGAGGATAATAACGGCTGCTCTCATTCGTGCGTCAACAGCCCGGGTTCGGCCCACTGCGAATGCCCCAAAGGCTACGAATTGTCCGCCGATGATAAAACCTGCCAAGGTAATCTATGGATCATAATTCATAACCGTTACGTTTTATGAATAATTTATTAACCTTTAAGATGATACTGTTATAGGCAAATCAGTCTGTAAAAGTTAATTTTTATTGTTTAAAATTGATGGGTCAACAGACGTAAACGAATGCGAGGATGACAATTACGGATGTTCTCACGACTGCGTCAATCTACCTGGAAGTGCTGAATGCTCCTGCCCACTTGGATTCAAGCTGAAAGGAGACAAGAAAACCTGTCGAGGTATCTACTTCATCATAATCAATCATCTTCTGTCAGTCAATTAATCAAAAGCGCTTTAATTACTGTTTTTCTTTTAATCTCTAACCTAATTAACGTGATTGAACTCCTATCAAAGTTATGTAGCTGATATCCATTTACTCGATTATCAATGCATTTACCGTAAAGACATTACGCGAGTTAGTCTTTAAAAATTGATTTCATGTAAATTCCGTATTTTAACGTTCAAATAACAGATATAATACATTAGTTTTGTTTATTAGAACTTGATTATAATTAACGTGATTAAACTTCAGTGAAGTTTGGGGTCGATGAAAGTTATGTGATTCAAATTTCAAATGCAGATATCGACGAGTGCCAACAAAACAACGGCAACTGCTCTCATCAGTGCCTCAACCTTAAAGGCTCAGTGAAATGCGCCTGCCCTGAAGGATTTACACTGTCCGACGATCAAAGAAACTGCCAGGATATCGACGAGTGCCAAACGGGTCAACGGTGCGCGGGATTTTGCCAAAACACATTGGGATCCTTCAGCTGTAACTGCCCCCAGGGATACGAAAACATTGGCACTGACTGTCGAGGTGATTGAAACCCCTTTCTCCGATAGGTTCTGGATAAACAGATTGTCTGTTCTTCTCAGGGTTGTATCGATACGTTGATATTGAACCGTCGATCGATATATCGGTGACGTTGGTTCGATATGTTGTATCAAATATTGTATGGAAACTTGATATCGAAAAATGATCGATAAGCATCGATATCTGTATCGATACTTGCTTGCCCGTCCATTTCAAGTGAAATGAAAACAGGCTAGTCTCGGTCGATATCGTATCGTATGTGAGTATCGTATTGATAAAGATATCGATATACTATCAATATTTTGCTCGAGAAACGATATGTCGTATTGAAAATATCGATATGTTGGATGATTCGAATATCGCACAAGCCTGGCTTTTCTTAATTTATTCATCCCGTTTGACGCAGATATTGATGAATGCGCGTCCGGCCCTTGCACCACTGAATGTGTCAACACGCCAGGATCGTATCAGTGCGCTTGCGAGGAAGGCTATGAACGAGTGAACGGAACCTGCGTTGGTAAGTCTCTTGTAGATTGTTTACCCGCATCCATGTAAGTGCTGGATTAAGAAGTTAATCCAGCTCCCACCTTTTTTATTTGATTCTTAATCATTTAAGTTTTAAGTATGATTTAACCATAACCCGTTGCAATATGTATAGAATAATATTTAATGCTATAGTGATTTAATTTGTCATTAATTTTTCAAGGGCTTAACTTGACATGTGGTTTACTTGGCGTATTTTTGTACCTGCCATTTCCATTTTCCATTTACCCGTCTCACCGGTTTGGTTAGGTTAATAAATCCTGTCATGGGATGTTTGTTTGGTTGGTTGTTTGTTGGTTTGTTTGTGATTTTTTTAAACCTCCACCTTGTTTACTATGTTTAAAAAACTATTATAGTTTGAGGAAATGTCAGTATAATGTCAGTATAATGTCAATTCTAATCCTTCCGTTCTAAACGCCGTCCTGATTGTTATTGGTCTGTTTAAGATGAACCGCTTCTTCCTTTACATTATCGTTATAATCACTGAATCGATTATAATTATAATGAGTTAATATCTCTGTTTGCTTTTAACTTGATAACCATCGTACTTGAGATCTAATTACTTGAACTGTTTATGCGCAGCTCGTCTGTTCCCAAGTTTTGATCTATTACGTTCTGAACGTGTTGATTTTTATCGGTAGTTTGTTTGTTTGTCTGTTTGTTTATGAACTGCTGTTTGTTTGTTTAGACATTGATGAATGCGCGCGAAACATCTGCGACCAGCTTTGCACCAACATTCCCGGTTCGTACGTCTGCGACTGCAACCAGGGCTTCCAGCTAATTGGCGACGTTTGCAAAGGTACAAAACCCAAATCTAAAATAATTTACATTCATTCATAGGTTAATATAAATATTACTATTATTTGACAATATTTAAATAACTTTTAATTATATATTATTAATACTGTAATGCAGGAATATATATGCATATAGTATCAGTCGATATATTATCATAACATTCTAACATTGGAATAATTATAATTATATATATTGTTATTACTGAACATTATGCAAGTCGTTTTAAATGATTTATTATTACTACAATAAAATGTATTAATTATATAGAATAAAACAGAGGTGAAAGTCTTTGTTGCAATTTGAAATAAGTATTGGGTCGGGGTGCGATATTATCGTATTGACACTTGACAGACATTGACGAATGCCTTTCAAACCCGTGCGATGGCATCTGCCGCAACACGGCGGGATCGTACGCCTGCGACTGCTCCACCGGCTTCGAGATCGTCGGCGACAGATGCATCGACATTGACGAGTGCTTGAGCAATCCCTGCCAGGACACCTGCATCAACACCGAGGGATCCTACAACTGCTCCTGTCCTCCTGGTTACCTTGTCCAAGATGATGGAACTTGTCTCGGTAGTGCAATCCTTATCTGTTCTGACCTTAAGTTTCCAAATTATACTTTGAATATTAATACTGTTTTGTTTATGATTTGTAAAAGATAGATAGATAGATAGATAGATAGATAGATAGATAGATAGATAGATAGATAGATAGACGGATAGATAGGACATATAGATAAACAGATAGATAGATAGATAGATAGACAGATAGATAGATAGATTGATTGACAGATAGACATACACAGATAGATTGATAGACAGATACATACAGATAGACATACAGACAGATAGATATAGATAGACATAGATAGACAGATAAACAGACGAATAGACATACAAATAGACAAATAGATAGATAGATAGATAGACAGACAGATAGACATACAGATAGACATACAGATAGATAGACAGATAAGCAGATATACATAAGGCCATCCTTATCTAACTTTAATCTTAGTTCCCAGACTATACTAGAAGTACAAATAGCAATATTGTCTAATGAAAATAGTATTTATATAGTAAAAAGCAGTATTTACTATACTACTGCCAACATGTTCATAATACTAGTCAACCATTTCCTAGTAAACAATTATTATATAATAAATAATAGTAAATCTTGATTGTGGTTAGAAAGCTGTATTTGTTATCTCGCTAATCCTTGGTTCACTCCACTGGTTCGGAATACTACAATCAATTAAGCTGTCTTTTCAACTTCATTGAAAAACATTAAGCTTAAGAAATTGATAGCAAATTTAAATACTTACTATTAGACGATTTGAATTCATTAATTATATCGATACTAATAATATTAATTAATAATGTATAGTAAATAATAATATTAGATAATGAATCTATTTTAGATTAAGATATATTTTTTCTCTTGGACTTGAATGAATATGAAAAGGATAGAGCGATGAAGACGCATTGCGTTGGTTCTTGTTCCTTCATTATATGTGTGTGACACCGGGAAGCAATTAGTCTGTCCAGGGGACTCCCGCCCCCTCCCCCTCCCCGCCAAATAAAGAGGAGTGATTAATTTTGGCAACTTGTTTGTAATAGACATTGACGAATGCGTTTCGAGTCCGTGCCAAGACGAGTGCATAAATACTCCCGGATCTTATAGATGTCTCTGTCCGCCGGGATATATCTTCTTAGACAACATCTGCAAGGGTAATCCTCTCTCTCTCTGTGTCTCTCTATCTCTCTATCTTTCTCATTTCAATAACTTTACCATAATTAATATCTTCCAATTACAATTATCATTTCAACTCCCGCCATATACTAAATTTCAGCATTGCAATATTTGTATTCCTCTCGTTTTTTTATTAACTTATTTATCTACTATTGGTTTAATTTAATTATTTATTTCCATATTCAAATATCGGTTAATTAATTGATTGATTTATTAATTTATTAGTTTATTTATTTATTTTGCTGTGTCGCAATTTGAGTAATTAGTAATTTACAAAAAACACCTGCTCTCGTTCAAGACATCGACGAGTGCGACTCGAACCCGTGCAGCAGCGGTACGTGTGTCAACACGGAAGGCTCCTTCAGATGCCAGTGCGACGAAGGTTTCGTCCTACGCAATAACAAATGTGAAGGTACGAAGAATGTTCAACCGGTACATCCTCAATAAAACAAACACATAAATTTTTTTTTAATCGCTTTCTAAACTGGACAAAACAGAAATAATTTACGACCGTTTCAAGAATCAAATCCCCGCAATAAAATCCGTGTCATAAATGCTTTTCATCATTAAAAATAAAAATAAAAATAAAAGAACCAACACTCGTTAAATCTTAGACATCGACGAGTGCATAAATAATCCCTGCAATGGAGCTTGCATCAACTTCCCCGGCTCTTATCAGTGCGTCTGCGATCCTGGATTCGAATTGAAAAATGGCCGCTGTGAAGGTTCCACTCCAGACATTTTCAATTTCCTTTCAACTTTTTTTTTTACTTGCTAATCATTTATTCATAGTAATTACAACTAGTATTAGTATAACTTCATGACCTAACTACTTAAACAGTTAATGTTAAATGAATACATTAGTTATTAATAGATAATAATACAAACTTATCATTAATATAATAATAATTGAATACAATAGTTAAAACCAAATTATTTCTAAATATTTTTTTTTTAAATTTGTCGCAATTTTATTTCCGTTGTTTAATTTGAACGCCAAGTTCCCCTTCTACCATTAAATGGGCACCTGAAGTTTTCTATTAATTTATTTTGATTTAAGTATGTGGTTAACTTTTCAGACATTGACGAGTGCCTCAACTACAAGTGCGGCGGCAAGTGCATCAATCTGCCCGGCACGTACATCTGCGAATGCCAGCCCGGCTACCAGCTACTCGGCGACCAGTGCGTCGATATTAACGAGTGTGCCAGCAATCCTTGCCAAGGGTCCTGCGTCAACCTGGAAGGCTCATACCGGTGCGAGTGTCCGCCTGGATACTCGCAGGATAAAAATAATTGCTCCGGTAACTTTGGATTGTTTTTAGTTTGAAACAAGAATTTGACGGAATGGATATGGCTATCCAACTATCTATCTATCTGTCTATTTATCTGTCCATCTATCTAGCTATCTAACTGTCTGTCTATCTATCCAGCTATCCATCTGTTTAGATATCTATATATCTATCATTCTATATCGAACCATCCATCCATTAACCTGTCTGACTGTCTGTCTACCCGTCTATCTACTTGTCTATGTATCTACCTATCTTGCACTATCCATCTATCTACCTGTCTATCTATCTATCTATCTTTTTATCTATCCATGAGTCCATCTGTTTGGATATGTATCTATCTATCATTCTATACCAAACCATCCATCCATCAATCTGTCTGACTATCTATCTACCCGTCTATCTACCTGTCTATGTATCTATCTACCTGTACTATCCATCTATCTAATTTATCTATTTATTTATTAATCTATCCATGTCTATCGATCGTCTATCTAAATCTCTATCTATCTATGTCATTTGCTTAATCAGTTGAAACTTGATTTGAACTTTCAGATATCGACGAATGCGCGCAGAGGAACGGAGGCTGCTCTCAGGTGTGCACTAACACTCCGGGATCGTTCCAGTGTTCCTGCAATTCGGGCTTTGAGGTGAGCTACCGCAACAAGAGCAATTGCGTCGACGTCAACGAGTGTCGCGTCAATAACGGCGGCTGTAGTCAGGATTGCGTCAATACCCGTGGCTCCTTCTTTTGCACGTGCAGTGACAAGTACTACTTGGAAGCTGACGGCAAAAGCTGTGCAGGTACAACCTAATTTATCCAATTAACACAGTATTACTTGACTTTATAATCACTCTTATAACTTTAATTTATTAAACATACTGAATACGATTATTAAGTAAAGTGAACCAGTTTTATTTTAATGTTTACCTTTCCTTATTATTTACATTATGTATAACAAATAATTATCTGCTACTTTCCATTTAAAACTTTTATAACATTTTCATGTTTCTATAGAAAAAGCTCCTCGCTGTGTCTTCCTACCTCCGCCGGAAAACGGGGAAATCGACTGTGTTCAGGATCTGAGCTCAGCCTCGCTATCCTACCAGGAAGATGAAAGCGATCCTATCGAGTACGGGCGGGGAGACCTGGGACGCGGCAAGAACCGGTCCCGCATCTACAACACGGGATCCGTCTGCAATTTGAAATGCAACAAAGGTTTCAAATTGGTCGGCGATTCCGTCATAACCTGCCAGAAAGTCGGACTCTGGAGCGGAGAACCCGCAACTTGCATCCGTAATTTTAATTCCTCATGAATTTTTTAGCCGATCACTCGTATAACCCTCGTATATATGGAATAAATTTAAGTAAAAAGTAAATATTAACAATTAACAGAATATATTACAATGTTAAGCAAAATGATAAGTAATGAAATTAATAACACAAAGGGACATTTAATTACAGCGGTATCCTGTCCGAAAGTGCAGCCCCCGGAGAACGGGTACCTTCTCCCGCAATCCTGCGCCACGGGGAAGAGTTTCGCCGGTCAACACTGCAATGTCCGCTGTCGGTCGGGATTCCGTCTGGTCGGCAATGGTCAGTACCTGTGCTTGCCCACGCAGCAGTGGAAGAGTCCCGAAGAAGCTCCGCGTTGCGAACGAATTGGTAAATTTAATTATTTTTTTCTATACAATTGATTTCATTAAAAACATATTAGTACTGTATTAAAATTAACCAACTTAATAATCCGTATTACGTTAAATTAATCCAGTATAATTTAAATATATAATAAATACCTTGAAGTATACACAAATTGACAATTATGATCTCTAATAAACATATTTATCCTCTATTGAAATATATGCAAGTACAAATTAAAATAATATAGCTTTATTTCTATTAATAATGGTACTGTGATTTCTTGTTATATTAGTATTTAAATGAACTAGCATAATTTCAACGTATTTAATAAATACATGAAAAACGTATACATTTGTATTTATAAATTAATTAGTAAATTAACATATTATGATGTAAATTACAATGATAAATATGTATATAGTATATGATGATAGATACGAAATTGGTTAAACTGTGAGTTAAATCAATAAACATAATTTTCGACAAGCAGACAGTCCCATTCCGTTCATCCAATGCCCGGGCAACATGGCAGTCACTCTGCAGCCTCACCAGAAAACATCGCACGTGACCTTCTCGCAGCCCAAGTCCAATATGAACTGGTTCAGGTATTGTACATCAATGGAGAATTTTTTATAAATCGATACTTAATTAATCGTTAATTCAATGATAAATTTATCAATTAAATTAAAAGGTACGTCGACTCGGATCCGTCTTGGGCTAAGCAACTGGAAGGCCAACTACCAGCTGGAACGAACCTTATCACTTTCAGGGTGCGATCCCCTGTGTCGGACTTGACTGCCTCGTGCAATTTCACCATCGATGTCCTCGGTAATCTCCCTTCTTTTACGTTACAACAATATTAATAATATATGTATAGTAATATTAATTACTGTACGCGTTATTATATGTTTATTAATTATTTTATAAGTACTTTGGATCTGTATCATTATAGTAACCATGCTGAGTTATCTTAGATCTTATATCTCTATCCTAGTATTTGTTTATTAAGAGTATAAACTTAGATCGCGAAATGTAAACATTACTGTATAACAGACAAGGAAGCACCTAGATTGACCAACTGCCCCGCATCTTTCAATGTGGAACTGTCGAACGGTGAATCCTCGCAAATCGTCACCTGGAATGAGCCAATCTTCACGGATAACATCGACGTCGTCAGCGTCGTTAAATCGAGGGTACAACGGAGTAGCCTCAATCAATTTAAATTAAGGATCTAAAAGTTAATTTGAGCTAAACTATACTAAACTAATTGGACCGAAGTCAATTAGCTAACGGGCTCTATTGAACATATTTTACAGTTAAGTTAATGGTTTGTATAGTTAACTAGGTACTTTCAGTTATCCGTAGTTGTAATGAATGTTGTTAGCAAGTCAGTTTACTAGCTGATGGTCAGTCCTTTTATATTCTTCTTAATTAGTAGAAATTAATTAGTAGATTAGCTTAAGTCTTTAAGCAGCAAAATAGTCTCACAGTACAGTGATATTGTCTTGTAACGCCAGGAACCTGGGGAACTCTTCCTGCTGGGATCTCACGAAGTAACGTACACGGCGTTGGATGCTGCCGGGAATAAAGCCAAATGCCAGTTTACCATCCAAGTCCTAGGAGCTGGGTCTCAAGAACCTAAACGACCTTCGACCAAAGTAAACCTTACTAGTACCACTAGCTATTAATTAATAATCACTAGCAAACTTAATAGTATTCTTGAAGTACGAATTTTGGATTCCTATCGTGTAACATGACACCTAAACGTCTTATCTTAGGTTTATTGATTCTAGAATCTTGATTCAGTATAACCGGGTTAACTATATTCATAACTAGTTCTGAAACTACAACTACTACTATTATTCAGATAATATCATCGCCAATTAGTAAGTCCCAATCTGCACCTTGATCGGTTCCAGAATCTTAATTCGGTATGATTAGATTAGCTATTTTCAAGCAGTACTACTCTTAGTTTTAATTAGACAATCGACGTCGTGGAAGTAGTACGCAATCATTAAATCAGTGTATCAATCTGTCATAATTGCTCGATTCAAACGGTGTAATTAACATCAAGTTGGGTCGGATTTTTTTTCAGGCTCCTCGTCGACGGGTCCTCGTCCGCTGTAGAACTGCAAACAAACCGGGCAAATACGTCGAGATGTATACCGTAAGCGTTTTAATAGCTAGCTCAGTTATTGATAGGAAAACTTATTTCAAAGATTTGAAAATTGGCTTGGTTGATGGTGGCCCGAAACGACGCGAGAAACAGTAAACTCATTTAAGTCGACAATAGATAGATAGGTAGGTAGGTAGGCAGATGGACAAACAAAGAGACATACTGATAATGATAGATAGATAGACAGACAGACAGACAGACAGACAGACAGACAGATAGATAGATAGATAAATAGATAGATAGACAGATAGATAGATAGATAGACAGGTTGATTGATAGACGGATAGACAGATAGATAGACAGGTTTGATTGATAGACGGATAGATAGATAGATAGATAGACAGATAGGCAGATAGATAGATAGGCAGATAGACAGATAGACAGATAGACAGATAGATAGATAGATAGATAGACAGATTGATTGATAGACGGATAGACAGATAGATAGACAGGTTTGATTGATAGACGGATAGGTAAATAGACAGATAGGCAGATAGGCACATAGTTAGATAGATAGATAGCCTTAATACTTCAAACTTTTAAATCACTTCAGTATAAAGTCCCTCCCGGCTGCGTGGTAATCAGCGATGACCGCACCTACAACGAGCGCTCCTCAACCACAGTTTCTCCTCGTCAGACAGGTAAACAGTCAAACCTCCAATTACCCAGCTATTTACTTTCAAAGGCAATTATTTTACCTCTGTGTGTGTTTGTGAGCGTGTCCTTGGCTTGTATCTGTTTGTTTGCGGGCATTGCCTTGTGGCTTTTTGTTGGTTTTTTTTAATTATCATTGTTAAGTTAATTGGCCGATTTGGTATCGTCTTGTCTTAACGTTTTTCCCACCCCCCATAAAACCCTCAAAAAATCACGGGCCACACACAGTCTTTGACTGGAACTATGCTGGAACATCGACGACCACCGAGTATCCGTCGCGGAATCACGAGGAATATCCTCGACTACGGGATGCCGGGTATAACCCAAGTACCCAGTTGGTACCCGGGCCTTCTTGGGTACCATCCATGGGTAGCATACCCACGAGGAGACCTCAGCGAGTGAGGAGTTCTCCAGCGCGGAGCGCTCACCGTAAGTACTGGGGTTAGCAAGACAGGAATTTGTGCTGAACACGGATTCGAGCGATCCAATCCAGTAAACTTGTTTATAACCAAATTACAATATACATTATAATACGAGTTATAAAGTAAAAGAATAATTCTTTCTATGTAACAATCAACATACATTTTATAATATGTATTATATAAGTATTACAAGTTATACAAGTATATTACGTATAAGCTTACGAATTCAAGCGATTCAAAACAGTCAGTGTTTTTCAAGTTTTGATCTAAATATGAAGTTTGAAAGCGAAAGTTAAAATGTACACAATGTGTACGTAATTGCAAGTAATTTAGTACTGAGTTTTTACAATTAAATTCTGTATTTATTTTTTAATTATTTTACAATTGTACTTGAAAAATAATTTCTTTTTTAAATTAAGATCTAGCCGTTGACATGTTGACTGGATTGGATAGCCTCTCTGGAGAATCAAATATTCAGCGGCAAAACACAATTTCTGTCTGTTCACCTTATTGGTCCTGAATCCTGACGAATGAGTTGTGGTAGACTTACTGCTTGCGTTGTTCATGGCTTGCCTCTTTATGTTCATGCGGTGGTTTGCACGTCTATAGGTGTGCTTGTTGAGAATCTCTCCTTTTTCCAGGCTGGCCGGCTTTTGACTCAATTCGGTGCCGCTGGCTTGGCTTTCACGAACCAGACAACCATATCAACCCACACTGGCCATGGGAAGGTTGGTAGAATATTAAAGACAAATGCCCTCTCAACATAATAACTCAGCACACCAAACTGCTCAAACGGTTTTTTAAAGATCCCTAGTGGAAAAAAAAGAAACCATCATGATAATGTGGAAAACGTCATGATAAATAGAAAATAAACTACAATTTTTCATAACACTAGTATAACATTCTATTTTGTAATAAAGCGTCAAATCCTAGGTAAGAAACGATCACGATAAATGTCGAAAACATGTACATTATGCTACATAATGTAATTAACTGTAAAGAATATAATATTACGTAATAATGTCATAATATTGTCACACTTTATTGTAATATATATTATCAATCCTATTTTCTAGTTTACCATATTTTAGTACCGTCTAGAGCAATAAAAAACGGGTTCTTGCTGGGTAAAAGTTGATCCCTCATGGTACCCACGTTTTCAAAGATACAACATCCAAAAAAATACCGAGTAAAGAAATGACAGTACTTTACAAACTAGCAAAATTTCATTCAAATCAGGTTGTTAGTTTGGCCAGAATAAAATTCCAAAGTATACGAATTACTGTAATTCCTTAGCGTTTAGCCCTTTTAGGTCATAATATTGTTATAATTTATGGTTTCTTCGACATTATCATGATATTTGAAGGAGTTGTTTATCTCCTGAAATTTGAAATCGAGTGGGCAGTTGAGTTCGTTGGTCGATTTCACCCTCAGATTGTCACATAGCCGTTTTTGCGTCTTTGTTGGCCTGGCCTGCAGCGCGTGGAAAGGTACACTACAAGACAAAGGACCTTTACCACCCAAAATATCAATTGTTATAACGAAATAATGATCGTGCTCTTCTCGTAAATCTGCTTGGTTTTTTCTTGTGTTTCTACTAGCTTTTCCCTTTAACCATTTGCAAAATGCAGTGACTTAGCAATCAACTGACATTTTTCTATAAATGTTGAAACCAAGTGAAGTTTAATTAAACCATAACATTCTATTTGGTTAATCAAATAAAAGAGGAGCAAGATAACCACCGGGCCAGACATCGTGCCAAAGAACGTAGACGTCAGGACCCGGACATTCTTCAAGCGGACGATAAAAGCGCCGATCCGAATTACGTAGCGCCCCCGGAAGGACAAACGCCCAGACCGTATCACCGCCCTGGACGCCCGTCACCCAGGCCGGGACCCAGTCTTGTCATGGGACGCGCTCAAAGAAGGTATTGTCAAATAAACCCTAGGTTATAAGTATTATCAGTATCCTGCAGGCCAAGTAGTAGCTGTAAAATGCTATGTATCTATCTACCTAGCTGCACACCAATCGACCTATCTATCTGTTTGTATATCTTCCTATCTATCTGTCCATCTGCCCAACTAACTATTTACGACTATGTGTCTATCGATCTACCTATCTATTTTTCTATCTATGTATCTAACCACCTATCCTTTTTCGCTCGATCTGTCTATCTGTCTAACTATCTGTCAATTTGTCCGTCTAGATGTTAACTATGTGTCTATCCATCTGTCTATCTATCTATCTACCTACATACATACCTTTCCACCTGTCCGTCTATTCACCTATCTATCTATCCATGTGTCTGTCTATTTGTCTATGTATCTACCTATCTAGATGTTTATTGCATCTCTTTTGCCTATCTATCTATATGTCTACCTGTCTACCTATCTATCTATTTATCTACCTGTCTATCGAACTATCTATGTGTGTCTACCTACCTAGCTACATACCTTTCCACTTGTCCATTTATCGCCCGATCTATCTATATGTCTATTTATCTAGTGCACCTTTTTATCTACCTACCTACCTACATACATACCTTTCCACCTGTCCATCTATTCACCTGTCTATCTATCTACATGTCTACCTATCTGTTTATCTCTCTGTCTATCTGTCAATCCATCCATCTACCTAACAATCTGTCTAAATGTCTATCAATGTACCTATCTATCTATCAACCTATCTATCAACCTACTTACCTACTTACTTACTACATACATACATACCTATTCATCTATCCACCGATTCACCTATCTCTATCTACTATATATCTACCCTACCAATCTATCTTTCTGCTTATCTAAGTATCTGACATTTGTCAATCTATATCTTTCTGTCTGCCTATTTTACCTAGGAAAAGTAGCGGAAAAACAGCTGAAGAGAGTTAACCGCCCATTTGCGTGGATCCGTCAAGTTGAACACACACAACAGAATGCCCCTGCTAACAAGTTCCTAGTCGTCCACACAACATGACGCCAAGGGCTTTGTGGCAAAGTTCTGCGCACTTAACTTCGGGATTTTATTTAACAAGCATAAAGGAAATAACAATTATACTGTTATACTAGCACGCCGTCTTCTTTTTCTTGAACCGCATACATATAGAGTGAATACTCTCTCTCTCTCTTGAGCGTAATAATCTTTTGATCGTCTAATTTCGATATCTTTGTGTATAATAAAATTAAGATATCTTTGCTTTATTTTTTAGTAAACAAATTTGTATAACGCGGCAAAAGCTTTTTCCGTTGATTTTTACCTTTTTTTAAACAGCTGTTTTTTAAAAAATATATTTTAGTTTAGAACAAAATTGGGGAAAAAATACTCGCAGTATAATAAAAACCGTGTGTTTGTACACTTTCTTTTTTTGCAAATCTATTTTGATCATTGAAAATAAGGAATCTCTGTAAGCTTACATGTTTCTCGATAACAATAGCGTTTCAATTGTAATTTGTGCTATTCAGAGAAATACAGTGCACTTTCCCTTTGTCTTTGGTGCTTTCCGATCTTTCGTCTGAACTTTGTTTTACAAGTTTCTTACTAAAATCTGTCTCATAGTATAAACGTAGATATTAAATGGAAAGCTAGAGTTTACGAATAAAGTTGACAATTATGACTTGGCTGCGTGTGATTGGTTAACTGAACGCGGAATGGAATTTTAAAAATTAGCTTCTGATATACGTCTGTTGAGTAAGCCATTTAGTGGACGGTGGGCACAGTCTAGAGCAATAAATGAGGTTCTTGCTAGGGAAAGGTTGATTGTTTTCTGGTTGTTGGTCGTTCTCTTTCGGTCTCGGTTGTCATTTGTACCTTCTTTGCGCCACGTGGTCCTTTCTTCCTTACGGACATCGACCTTCGAGCACCCTACGACACCATCACTTTTCCGCATGGACTACATCGCATCCTTCTATAAGGTTTTGGCTGATTTTGTCTTTCGAACTCTTGGGTTGCGATAGGTCATCAATCGATGTTTTCCGTCGTTCAGAATCGTATTTGGCACTTGTGCTTGTGTAACGCCGGAGGTAGACCTACCGTTTAGAGACCCTTGAGAAGGAACCTACCGGTACGATTACCTTAAACTGCAGGTCCACAGGGTCATGCCACTGGCCGTTGTTGCACAAGCTAAAGCTGTTCGTAGTGCCACGTCATGTTGACTGACCTGTGGGGAGAAATGTAGTTTGATGACGATTCTTCGGTGGACGTCTACAACGTGGACGATCTTAAGATTGCACTTGCACTTCGTAACCGACTGTTGCTGAGGCAAGTTTTTCGAATTGGTTTGACCGTTCGTTACAAATCATACTGTAACGAATTAGCCGCTCTGAGCTACTGTTGTGTAGGTCCGTAGTCCTCGCGAACAAAGAAGCGTGCCTCAAGTGGCATGGACCTCATACTTGAGAGCATCTGGTTTTCCGCTGGATAACGACGCAGCAGAGAAATAGAGAAGATTTCTCTGTCAAGTAACAGAACTGTCTCGACTCGATCCAATCATATCTCGTTTCTTGCCCCCCTAGCCTTCCTTCGTCAGTTCTTTCGGGCTCGGTATCAGCTCAGACGGGTACCAGAAAACGCTTTAAAGAAGCAGTCAAAGTGTCAAAGTGGGGAAATTATCGTCATGAGGAGAAACACCTTTCTAGTTCAGGAGAGAAGGAACATCCCGTTATCGGTGTAGAACTCGAACCGTCGGTAATTGACTTCGCTTGCATCGCGAAGGATCTTGCAGTAGCACGTCCACCGTCGCTGCATGAGCCGGCAGCTGGTGTTAGGTCCGTTGCAAACTTGTTTTCACCTGGTATTCAGTTGAACCAGGTTTCGAAGGGCCAAAGAGCTATGCCCCATGTCGAAGATGTCTAAGGTCCCGCTCACCCTAGAGCAAACTGCTGAGCAACAGTTAAAAGGATTTTGCGAGGGCTCCACATGTTGCCCCGCACATTCTCGAACTGCGAAGCTTGATTTTGGAATTTCTCTAAGAAAAGATTCTCCAGAACAAGCCGCTTATTCGTACTAAATCGGTCTCGTTTCTCGACACTGGTACGCCATTAGCTAAAGTAACTCGGGTGGTCTCTCAAGGTAAAACTGAGTCTTCGTCACTTCCCACGTCAAACCTCATGGAAGACCATAATCCAACTTTATTCGGCGCTCTCTCGGAAGAGAGAAGCGATGTGACGCAGCTTTAGGGGAAGATCGTATAGCAACCGAGTCGGCAAGGTTCTTTTGTTTCGTCTCGTTCGGGCATTCTTTGCAGAGAAGATCCAAGCATCTGTATCGTTTCTTCTTTCGGTGGATCCTTCTTTGGCATTTGCTGTTCGCGAACGTCGCCTTAGCCGCTGATATTTTCGGACCGCGACCGGTGAATCTTCAACCGACTTGCTGTTGTGAAGTCTAGTTCGCCTTCACTCCAGTTGTCTTCTTCAGAGTCACTTTCGCCAAATTTACTTTCGGTTGAGTTGCCTTGTGGAAAGGCATCTTCAGATTTAATCGACTCTCTTTAGACTTCGTCTTCATTCGAACCGATTTCGCCTTTGGTCAAGTCGGTATCTTGCTCTACTTCGTCTTCGCACAAAGGGACTTCCTTTTGTGTCATCCTCACAACCCCTCGAAACTGTTTCGTCTCTGGCAGTGTCAAATTCGGAATCCTTAAAAACGTCTCCGGATTCGTTCGAACCTGTCTCTTCTTCGGTCGAGTTCGTCTTACCTTTGTTGCAGTCGACTTCGTGTTCGTTCCAGCCTGGGTTGATATCGCCTTAGTTCATACTGCACATTCATACTGTAAGTGAGTGTATCAGAATGCCGATTTCTGCAAGATGTTCTACCCCATATGAGGCAGATCCATGCGACATGTTGCCAGCCTACCCGATGGTATTCAGATCTCTCTTGACATGTAGAGCAGGATACGAAACTTAATAAAACTTCATTTATGTCATTATGTCATGCCATTTCCAGTCTATGTGTTCATACCGCGAGTAAGGATATAGGGATTCCGTTTCCAGTCCATACCAACGCACATCTGTACTGCACGTGAGTGTATCAAAATGCCGTTTTCGGTCTATACGAACGCAATGCGTTCCATGTCAAGTCAAGCTAGTTGTCTTCATTGCTTGCCAGCATG